>RAHM01000512.1:137779-179153 GCA_003713295.1 Parotia lawesii | reverse complement strand
GCGGATGTCCCCGAGGCTCCCCGGGACGGCCCCCGCGGTTGTCCCGGCGGCGCGCCGGCTGCGAGAGCCGCCCGGCCTGGGCTCGGCACCGTCCGCTCCGGCCGGAGGCTGCCCCGTTTCTTTTCCTCCCTTGTCCCCTCTCCCCCGCGTCCGCTCCCAGCGTCTTCCCAGTTTTCCTGTGGAAAGGTGTTTTCACCCAGCGGCTTTATTTCTGGGCGGGAACGCGGTGTTTCAGAGGGTGCGCCAGGCTCTGGAAGCAGCATTGGTTAAAAGAAGTGAGGAAGGCGCTGTCCTAAAAATCTAAACTTTTAGAGGTTTGTCTTCAGGCCGTGTGTGAAACAAGCCAGATACTGACGAGGGAAGGATGTTGGTGATGAAAATCGGGGAAAGTCCATGTTCAGGTGGCTGCTCATGGATAGCTAATGCTCAGCATATCTGGCGTTCAGGATTGTGAGGGGATTTTGGCAGGATAGGTGTTTCCCTACTCCCCAAAATTTTCCGGGTTTTTTTTGCTTGTATTTGAGGATGAGATCTGTCACTAATACTGACTGGTTTCTATTTCTTTAGCCTTACCTCCTTCCATTAAATATGACACTCCTCCTCCAGCCCTAGGCATCAAGTGAGGGCACTGCTGATTCTTCTGTGGAGCTCAGAACAGGCCAAAAAGACCCTCTCGGGCTTCCAGCAGGAGGACTTTTTGGATGGATTTAAGCAGATTTTGAGGTATTCTGGACAACCCCAGTAAGAGAGGTGCTGTACCAGTGCTGTTGATAGAGGATTTATGACTACAGGGGCTGTGGAGGTTAGTTGGGATCAATAAATTCACTTAAAACGATGTGAAAAGCCCACTGCACTACTAATGCAGCCTTGAGCGGACTTCAGCAGTACACAGCCCCTAAGGGACTGCTGTGTGCTCTGGAGTAAATTCCATTTTTAAAGCCTTCCCTTGAATAATAAAAAAAGATTTTCTAGAAGCAGAACTTCTGTGTACTTTTAACTGCAGTGCTCTGTGCTGTGAGCCAATACTGATGTGCAGGTTTTGAAACTCAGCGGATCTACAGGTGCCAGCTGTCACCAGAGTGACAGTCAGTGCCCTGAAAAGTGGTAGGGACAGTAAAATAGCAGAAGGAGTCACTCAGTATTTTATTTTAATGTGCACTGTTAAGGGAGTGTGCTCTGACTTAGAGTCAATGCATGCTGTGTTACATGCGGTGTGCTTACGTAATTAAAATTCCAGTGCCAGTACAATCCCAGTACAGGCTGCACATTTTGTAAATGGAACACACATATTTGAAATAAACACTGATCAGATGAGAAGTCTGATAACAAGGTTCTCTCTGGGCAGCCTGTTCCAGTGCTCGGTCACTGCACAGTGAAGAAGTTTTTCCTCATGTCCAGGTGGAACTTCCTGTGCATCAATTTCTGCCCATGGCCTCGTGTGCTATTGCTGGGCACCACGGAGCAGAGCCTGGTCCGTGCTCTGACCCCTCCCTGCAGACACTGACACACATTGATGAGGTCCCCTCTCAGACATCTCTTCTGGAGGCTGAACAGCCCCAGCTCCCTCAGTCCATCCTCACAAGGGATGCTCCAGTCCCTTTATCATCTTTGTTACCCTCCACTGGACCTGCTCCAGGGGCTCCTCATCTCTCTTTGTCCCGAGGAGCCCAGAACTGGGCACAGCGCTCCAGATGTGCCTCACAGGGCTGAGCAGAGGGGCAGGGTCACTCCCTGACCTGCTGGCAATGCTCTCCCTAGTGCACCCCAGGATACCATTAGCCCTGTTGCCCACAGGGCACGCTGCTGGCTCATGGGCAGTTTTTTGCCTACCAGGACCCCCAGGTCCTTTTCTACAGAGCTGCTTTCCTGCAGGTTGCCCCTCACCCTGTACTGATGCCTGGGGTTATTCTTCTCCAGGTGCACAACCTTTTGGCCTTTGCTGAATTTCAGGCAATTCTTTTCTGCCCATCAAGACTGTCGTGCTATGAGATGTGAGAAAACCTCTGCTTTTAACAAAGATATATTTGCCTTATTTATACAGTGTTACACACACATCAAACACCTGCCTTCACTTTTGACATTGAAAATCTGTTACAGAAATTGGGAACATTTAATCCTGGGTTCTGCGTATAGACAGGCTGACCATAAATGATACAAAGATCAGAGTTTTGAGACAAAAGATGTCCATGTGTGGTTTTTGGCCAGCAGCTGCAGTAGGGCCAATAGCTACACAGGTGTGATCCAGTAGAGGGAGGCAAACACACACTTGTTCGTCTGTTGCAGTTTGTCACATATAGCACGTTCATCTCTGTGCATTTAAGTGCTGATATTTGGAAAACTTACGAGAGTGTTCATTTTGGAGAAGCAAATCTTTTACTTACCTAGMCAGCAAAGTCTGTAGTGACAGTATTCCAGCCACTACTTCTCTACATACATACATAACAGCTCTTTGAAAGGCTTTTTTTGTTGAGAGAAGTTAAGGATAGTGAATTGAAATGATGAAGTCTGAGGGAAGCTAAAAGATTCTCATATTATTGGCAGTAGTAGTYGGACTGCAGTGTTAATGACAATAACTACTGATACTCAGAAGTGCTGAGTATGTTTGTGTGTGAATTTATGTTTTCACACAGACTGCTCCAAGTAAAAGCCACAAAAGCTACAGCTCTTCCMCTTTAATGATAAATTTTTATGTCAATTTAAAAAACCCTCAGATTTTCATCACTGATGTATCATGAAAAGTTATAGAAAAAAGTTGGATTTAACATCTAATGTGTTATTTAAAATGTATACTAATAAATCACATTGTTGCACTCAGTTGAGAATTGTGTTGGTGTTTGAGCATGAATAGTCTGCCATCTCTTCTTTTTAGTTCTGCTTTTTTTATCTGTCTTTTTTTCTGTCCTTTGTAGTTGATTTCATTGTATTGGAGTCCCTGGTTGGTCCAACAACGTATTTTATACCAACTTCTGACTTTCAGCTCCCAAATTCCCGGCCTTTTTTGCCTCTCATTTGGATTCTGCAGCAAAAATTGCTGTATTCTCTCCTTTTTAGGGGAAGAGCTTCTAAAAATCTCTACGGGAACTGGTGTGCTGTGCTCCCAAAACCTGTGTTTGCAGGCAGTGAGCTGTGACCCTTTCTGCTCCTTGTGCTTGTTGCCTCTCACATTTGTGACACTTTCTTAATGAGAAGTAGAAGAGCCCTGCTATGTGTCTGACCTATTGTCCTACCTCTGATTTGTCCCTTGTTTCTGTTTGAAAATGTGTTGGTGCTGTTCAATGCAGTCCTGATTTAGACATGTGACTTCTACCACAGCGGATAATAGAAATGGTAGTAATTTTAATAAATGCATTAGGTTTATGGGGCTAGGTTCTGGTAGCTGGAAAGAAGAGAAGCTACTGGCAGAAGCTGCTAGAAGCTTCTCCCATCTCTGATGGAGCCAATGCCATCGGCTTCAGGATGGATCTGCTGCTGGCCAGGGCTGAGCCAAGGATGAGTGGCATTATTTTCCCCCAGTCGAGTCAGTTTTGCCCATGACACTCACTGGTGTGGGATTTCTCCCTGCCCTTATCTCCATYTATGAGCTTTTTGTCATATTTTCTCTCCCCCCCCAGCTGAGGAGGGCAATGGTAGAGTGGCTTTGGTGGGCACCCGGTGTCCAGCCAGGGCCAACCCACCACAATAATCTACATGATTTCCTACGTGTAATTGTTTTTCCTGAGTTCATCCTGGTTCCAGTTCATAACCTGCAGGATTTCTCAGTGAAATTGGTTTTGGAAGGATGGCACTCCCTTCCCTGATGTGTGTCTGGCCTGCCAGATGTGTCACACTACASTACTGCAAACCAGTGTGAAGTGGGCTATTTATAAAGTCTCAGAGCACTTTGCCAGCAAACTTAAAATTAACAGAGAGCAACTAATTAACAATTAYACAACTTGAAAGAAGTGCTAATTAAAAAGTTTTTAAGAGATGAATTTTCAATTGAATTACAAAATTAACCAGAGACTTAGCGCCTGAAATAGAAATTTGGACTGATTAACAGAAATGCAAAAAAGAGCTAGCTGTGTAAGAAATGAATTTTTAATTTTCTCTTCAGGTAGGTCTGTGCCATGTTTAGGATCTGAAGAAGATGTGCTGTTTTGGTTAGAAGGTATAAATCAAACTATTTTTCAGTGTTGTTGTTTTGGTCTTAACAGTGTTTATGGTGTGTTCAATCACACGAATTGGAGAAACCACGACTCTGCCTCTCTCTGCTGGTTTCTGTGCCACTGAGTTCAAAATGCCTGCCTTATTTGAAGAACACARTAGGAGGTAAGAAACAAGAAGTTTTCTGGAAGACAGGAGTTGCTTAAAGGCATTCAAGTCTGGTAACTGGGGAACCTTTTCACGTTTTGAGGTTTTTTTCCTCTTTGTCATTATGTCTTGTTCTTCTGTGCAGTGTTGGGATTGGGAATCTGGTGGCTTCAGGAGWGGTTTAGATGTTACATTTGTACCAGATGAAGGGGAGTAGGTTGCATAAATGGAATAAAAGCAGCATTAAAAACTGATCTACCTGCAGGCTCTCTGAAAATTTCTCTTGAAATTCTTTGGGTTTATGCATTTTATCTTCTGCACGAGTATGTGTAGGGTGATGGAGAAGAAATGAGATTATTTTGGGAGAGCAGAGTAACATCTGCATGTTAATTGAGCAGGTAAATACTTTGATTAGCTGTGTTTCTAACTCAAACTCAGTTTGTGCATCTGACTTAATGATGGGTGCTTTTTCTTTAAACAGGAATCTTTGTCAAACCCTGATGGTTGTCTCCAAATATATCTCTAGGATGACCTCGTTTCTGAAATGTAATTTTTCAAAGTCTGTCTCTTTTCAGGAGACTACATTGTTTCAGTTGTGTACTTGGCAATTTAAAGGAGATAATGAGACGTCCTGTGAAATGAGAAAGCTGAATTCCACTGAGCATTAGACAAGAGGTCTGGGTTCAGTGCTACTGAAATGAGTCATCTCAGCAGGTGAGGTTGCTCAAAAAAGGCACAGTTCACCACATAAAAAATTAAAGAGATCCCAATCCTTGCCATGAATAGTCCTGAAGGCAGACTCACGTCTTGCTCCTGCCTGTTATTATGCTACACTCTCAAACACCTTCTGAAATTCCTATTGTAGAACCATTTAATCTTGGCTCAATAAGCACTACTAGCGTTGACAATAATAAAGTTTACTTAGCAGTATTCAAAGGGGTTGCATATTTTGGGTTTTTTTCTGTTTTGAATTGAATTGAATTGAATTGAATTTTCACCCAATTATTTTTCTTTGTGTATTGGGAGTTGACACTGTCATAAATCTGTGCATTTTCGGATGGTGGTGTGATCTATAGGTCTCAAAATTTATTTGGGAGGCTTTATGCCTCTAAAATTCATGTGGATTTCACAGTGAATATACAAATGCTCATAACTTAATTCAAATAGGCATTTAAAAAAAAGCGTTTTCGTGGGTCTGTAATATTTGTTCTTTAATAGTTTTATACTACAATTAGGGACTAAGCATTGTGCTAAAAGCTTATCACATCTTTAAGGGTCAGCATTTTGTCATGTTTTTTCAGAACTGTGTAAGTATTATTGGCATGTAAAGTGAAGTTTTTTCCACACTTTGCAAGAGTTACTGTAAAAGATAGTTTATCCTGGTTATCCTCAGGATTAGAAATGCAGCAGTTTGGAGATGTAGATGGTTTCTAATTATAGGAGCAGTGAAGTGTGAGTGGTCTCTGATTCACTGGTGAGTCTCTTCAGAGCTGCAGCCTGTCCTATCAAGGAATGTGAAATCATATCAGCAAGTGCAATCTTTGCTACTTACATTAACTAAGAATAATGGAGACTGCCTCGTGCCAAACATAAAAGCACAGTGATTGCAGTTGAAACTCTATTATAATGGTACAAGGAGTTTCTTTAAGAGTCATTTTCATCACACAGCCTAGCTGAATCAGAGCAGAAACATCATTCGAGTATTTCAGTGCAATGCCCTTGCTCACTCTTCCTGGTGCCGTGCACTGATGAAGAGAAATTATGAGAAAAGTAGCATTTTCTTTGAAGCCTGTTTAGGCTGCTTCATTAAAGTGTACAAACAAGATGTGTAGTTCATAAACAGGAATAGCAACTGGTGTATGCTGACTGTTTAGCTTTACTCTGTTATTAGCTTAACTTTGCTTGAAATATATTTTCCCTGAAGCATTAGTATTTCTAGGGCTTTTTACTCTTTAGGCAGGTGTGTTACTGTAAATTTTCTGCTGCCTTTTGGAAAGGAAAATTGTTTTCCTACCACTGCAACTAACTAATCTGGACAATGGTGCCCTAATACAATGAAGGATGAACTTTCAATTGATTCTGGGGCACCTCTGCTGTTTTCTTGCTTTAAGGATTAATAGGAGCAAAAATGTGAACAGGTCATCCAATTYAGGCCCATGTTTGGGGGTAAAGGGAGGGAAAATAAAGTGAAGACTTGCTGGCTATTGCCACACACTCACAAAAATATGAAAAGAGGCAATTGTCTGTGAAAATGACCTAGAGGGAGAAATAAGAGCAGGGAGGGCACAAGGAGGGCCTTGTGAATAGATGTCGTGTCAGGAGCATAAGGCACCCCTCCAGAGTGCTGCTTTCTAAAAATCAGGTATTATGTGCAATCTGGTGTATTCCAAAAGAAAATGGGAAATTTGGTCACAAGAGTTTTCCTAAGACCTAAGGCTAAGTCCTGGAGAGGGAACAGCAGCTGTTACTTATGGATGCCACCTCCCACCTTGCAGGGGATGGTGGAACAATGGGCTCCTCCCTGAGCAGGGCTGAAAGGCATTGCTTGAGAGCTGGGAAAAGAGGCTGGAACATTTAAAAAGTGGGTGGAATCAAATGTGAGGCAGCTGCCTCAGCAGCATTGCACTGGCAGTGGGTTATGGTGTGCCTCCCTGTTTATTTGAAATGTCCTGCTGGACACCTGCGGCGCTTTTTCCTCCTTGGCTCTYGATAAAGTTCAAAATATGAATATTAAGCCACAGGCCAAACCAAACCGAGCTAACAAGGCTGTGGCAAAGCGTCACTTTAATCATTGTCTAAGAAGGTTTTTTCTTTCATAGCTCACATGAAAGTTGTCTAAAAATAATCTTTGTCCCGATTATAGCGAAATAGCTCCTTCACTGGAAGGCTGGCTGGATTCTCATCCCCCTGGAGCTGTGCCAATGATCACACTTCCTCTGGTGCCGCTGCCATTGCTGTGGCTGATGTTAGTTAAGGTATCATCCAAGCCCGATAGTTTACAGTTAATTGCTATGTACTAATTAGTTAATGGATGGCATTCTCTCATTCATTTGCTAAAATTATAGGACTCATGTTTATAAAGTAGCTTGCACTCCGAGCACAGCTTTGAACAAGATGTGTGATCCTTTTAGGAGATAAACACCTCTTGTATTAAGCTGCAGCCATCCCACTGACCGCATTTGTGAAGCAGCGTAAAGCAGCAAAGGAGATCCAACAAAACCGGAGGAAATACATCACAAACGAAACAGGATGCACCTGGGAGAGGGTGTAATGAAAGCAAATGTGTGGTTTCAGCCGATTGGGTATTTCTAATTAGCCCTGAATGGTTCATTTTCATGGATAAGTGTTTATCCACGTAGTTACATGTGTAGTGCTTTGATGGGTGCCCTTTGCTTTTATTGCCAGCAGATGTCTCTCTTGATTATTGCACGGCACTGAATTGGAATCTGATTTACTGCCCATGGGCAGCAGGGAAGTGCCTCATCCCAGCCTTTCCCAATGATCTGCAATCCTGCTCCGTGCAGGAATGTATCGAGGTAAGGCACCCAAGGGTGAATACGCGCAAATGTCACCCACACGTGTGCCAGTGCCACGACAAATAATAATGRAATGATGCGCTCCAGGAAAGACAATTTGAGAAATACCTCGTTTGATTTGCCTGCTGAAGATTATGACAGAAAAAAGTGAGGGCTCAGACAAAGCTTGAATAATTGAGCTGAATGAAAAATCTCTTACCTAAAGGTGAGAGAAAACATCTCTGGCATAATCATGAAATTACTCAAGTGCCATTTTAGGTCATTTTCCCCAATTCATATTCTGAGCTGAAATAATAATCTAGTCTAAGTAGGGGTGGCAAATAGATATTATAACCTTTTATATTTTTGACCTTTGCTAATACTGAAATAAGTTTTTGAATGTGAAAGTGGAATTTGAGGAGGAGTTTGAGCAAAGTGGGATTCGACTGAGTCTGGTACACAGCATGGGAAAGGCTTTCAGGGGGTGGCTGCTGAGGTGCTGAGAAGATGAAGGCRAGGCTTAAGTTGTCTTTTATTGGTAGAGAGACAGGCCAAAGATGTAATGTGGTTGAAATTCCAGCTGCTCTGATGGGTGGCAGAAATATTGACATGCTGAAAAGGATGTTAGAGAGAAAGGGAGAGAAGTCACAGTGGAGGTTGGCTCGTTATGGAATAGAGTGTGGCAAGTAAATGTGGAAATTAATTAATTAGTATATGTTGCAGAAGAAGTGGTCTGAAAATAAAGATTAAACCAGACAAGGATTCACTAGGGACTTTCTCCTTATTAGCAGAGCCTGGTGCTTCAGCCTGCTGCTGAGATAAATGTTCACAGGAAGGATAAGGAACTTCGGAAATAGAAGGGATTATTTGGTGGTGAAAACAGGGCAATGGAAAGGGTCCAATTTTACCATGCTGAATGAAAATGGGGSTGGTGTGTCCAAGCAAGCGAGTGCAGCATTAGCAGGCTCTTAAAAACACATCTTACTGAAATGTAAATGCCTTTGACAGCCAGCTCCCTCAATAATGGCCGAGATGGGGGTGTGGTGAGGGCAGAGATTCGTTTGTCTAGCGGTAGAGCAAGGAATTCTCCCCAGTAGATACTCTTCAGGTGCAACGTGAGTACGGTGCTAGAGTGGAGGATCTCATCTGCCACCTGATGTCAGTGTTTAGTGTAGCAGGGTTTTTCCTTTTCAGATATACACTTCTGGAGACTCAGTTAGAAATGAAGCCTGATAGAATCCCTAAAGAAACCTRCTGTGTACTTTTGAAGTGTTTTTTAATACAAACCCTTTAGGAAATGGTGACATATCTCCAAAAAGATAGATACTTCAGAAAAGCACTGCCAGAAATAAATTCTTTTATTGTGTTTTGTATTACTTTTCAAGTTCTTTTAGTTTCTTTTATGAAAAGCTATTTCTCTTTCATTGTGAGAGTGTTTCTGAGGGAAATATGGATCTGATATCAACAGATTCCACACAGGGTTGTTTCAGGGATATGTGTAGTTTCTGAAGGCACAACTTCCATTAGAAGGAAAATGAAAGTTCTCCTTCTTTAATGAACCACACAATATAAGAACAAAGAGGCCCTTGATAACTTTGCAACAAAGAAAAGGGAAGAGAGTCTTATTTCCAAGCCTGTAAGCAGAGATTTTAGGAGGCTAGAATTCCAGATATGCAGAAGGAAGACAAATCCTGGATGGCAAATTAACTTTAAGATGGAGGCAAAATGGGTGTCCATTTTCCTAGCTGGCTTTGAAAAGGTCAGTCATGGAGTTTTCTTTGCAAATCTAACCTTTGAGCTGCTGCCCTGCTGCATCCTGTTGCYCTGCATACCCCAGGAAATAGTGGAACATCTCTCTCCAAACACAAATTGATTTGTTGGAAGCTGTGTTTCTGCACAGCTGGTCAGACCTTATTCCACTTGTGTGTATGTTTGTGTACAGTGAATACTGCATAAAATCATGGCTGCGGCTTTTGCTGATGGGAAAGGATAAATAATTGCTGATAAATAATTTGGTTAAATTGCTGATCATGACATTAACACTGATTTACTGAATTGCCATGCTCTGCTGGGAAGGGAGAAACTTCTTGCTTTCACCACGTTCTATGGAAATCCAAGTCATTTGGCTTTAAGTAGCAATCTGCCTCTGGAACTAGGACAAGAGAATAAGGATGCTTTGATCATAACATTCCTGTTTTGTCAACCTTGCCTGGGTCTTGTATTGTTTTACCCTCTCTGAATAGAAGTAATATGGATCAGCACATGTTGATGCTGTGGATTTTTTGACATGGGAAGTGATGTCTGGGCTTTAAAAATGGATGGTCGATTAATTTATGGCTGTTAACAGCACTGCAGGTTGCAGAGCTGGAGAAAATATTGCTCAAATAATGCTCAGAATCTCTGCTGGTTGCATCTAATTGGCAAAGCTAGAATTATTTTTGCTTTTCTCTGGTGCTGCACAGCAGGTACCTCACATAAATCTTCTGTTTCATCTTGTGATGCCTTCAGTGCTGAAAGGTTTGATCTGCACTGGTCACTCCATGCACCCTGCCCTGAGGCAGGAGGTCGAGGTGGCCTCTGGTGGTCTCTTCCCACCTAAATCATCCTGTGACTCTTTTCTATGATAAGAAATCAACTTTCTGTCCCATTTCTAGGGATGGAAACTATGCAAACAAGTTCTGCAACATTGGTGGTCGTTTGCTACTTTTTTTGTTAGTAAATGAAACTTAAAACCAATTTAGATAGTCTAAATATTCCGTTACATTTGGAGTGAGTCGGAATATTTTTATTGGCAGCAAAAGGTTTAGGTCAGACTTTCTAAACATAATTTTTCACTTATTGTAAACATAGTAAAAATCTCTTAATTTTTATGTAATTGCACTCTTTAAAAAGATATCTTTTTCTAAAATTACCTTTTTCTAGGGGGGAAAAACCCTGCTGGAAAATAGTATAAAACCCACATTTACTGTGAAATGTCTAATAAAATCAGCTTTAAAAGCTACTTAGATAGTTTAAGTCATTTATCCTGCTTGATATTAGAAATCGGTATATTTTTCACCATGTGAGATTTTGTTTATGTTTTATATTTAATTTATGAAATTAAAGTAGATATGCATCTGGATATAGACACTTTCATTTATATTATTTTAGGACCCCAATATGTTTTTTTGGTTTCAGCAATGCAGAAAAATATCAACTTAAAATAAGCCTGATTTAGAAAGCCTTGTAATATTATTTATATAGTGTCCTTAGAAAGATAATTTCTGTAATGTTTTGTCAAGTCTTTTATGTAGTATCTAAAATTTACTTTTGAATTGTTTGATGATATGATTCCTAAATGGTACCAGAAGTGTGATACAGAGCAAGACACAGGAAATGCTAAACCAAGGATGCCATTGTTCAAGGTTTCATTCGCATTAAGTTGTATCAAAGTGACTGTTATTTCTTTGACCTTTCATCGTTCTGTGTTTCACTGCTCATATATTATTTTAATATGATTTTTATCAGTGTATATGATCTTCATGTGATGCTATATTCTGGTAACTTTTGCCTTAATAGTTCTGCGAAATTTAATAAGTGTGTACTGCAGTCACAGTTTATCCTGATTTGTAATTATCCATCTGAACTGACTTTGTCATTTTAGGCTGAAGTACACAAAGCTCCTTGTTATAAAGATTTTTTTCTAAAGTGACTATGAAAATTGGTTGGGTAATTGAAAAAAAGATTGAAATACACACAACTGCACAYGGTGTCTGCCTATACAATTAATGCCCTATTTAGGATTTACAGCTGTTATGAAGAGCAGAGCAAACAGGCTGGTTATTTCTGTGGTTGTAATGAGATACACTGYGGGGAAATGTATTTCAAGGTTGCTGCTTCTCATAGGGAAGAACATGGCACTTGTAATGAAGTCTTTCCAGGAAGAAAGAAATTTGCATAGTTAATGTTGTGTTTTCCTTTCTGGGAATACCCAGTCCACAGCAAGTCGTGSATGTGTTTGAAAACCTTAAAGGAAAGCTGAGGAGGCAGTGGGAGCTGTGTGATTTGAAGGTACGAGGATAGGAGAGGGCCCTGTCTGTTCCTTCAGGCAGGGGCTGGATGAGGAAGATCTGCCCAGGAAAAGAAAGAAGTCATCTTGCTTTTTAAAACAGCAGTATGATAGGAATAGCCCTGGAATTYGGGAATTTTGATTCAGATTTGGAGCATATTGCTGAGCTTTTTGGTAAGATGCTCTTGAACATCTAGAGGCGTGCAGTGCTCTGGTTTTCCCGGCTGTGGCTTGGCTGTTTGAGGCTTCTTGGAGCAGTTCTGCTGCAGTTCCCCTGGGACATGGCAAACTTCTACTTCTGTTGTGCCTGGGAATACGRCACTTAGAGGTGGCTTTGAATCTGCAGGTATGAGCAAAATGAGTTTCTGTGTTCTTTACTGCTTCATACACRCTGCAGTTACTTTGTAGTGCTGGTGCTGACTCCCAGGTTGTTGCATTTTAAGCAGTTCCCCTTTTCTTTTTTTTTTTTTTTGAGTATTTTTATAGTGAGAAGCCAATTGTCTTTTTCTTTTAGTGCAATTAGGATCAAATGAGGCAACTGAATTCAGCAGCACCAAGCATGGAGGAAACCTAATACTGCTCTGTTTCGATGTGACATAAGCATGCATGTTTCATTTGAAAATCAATTGTTAGAATGTGTTAAATTTTCAAGAGCACAGCCAAGGCCCATCCCTCTCACAATGCAGTTACCTTGGCTTCTTGCCTGGCTAGAGTTGCAATCTATAGTTATTTCACAGTACGCCAAGTTACTAAATCAGAATTTAACCCAAAAGGAATTTACAGGAATCAAAAGCAAAAGATGGGATGGCATCAGCTACCAGTTCCCATCTGAAAAACACTATCTGTAAACCTGCAGAAAAAGATGAATAATAGGAAAGAGACAAAATTCCTGCCCTGTGCTACATATTTCACTCTACTGCAGCCTTTGCACACACAGCCTTTGCTGTTGTTTCAGCTGAATGGGAATAATGCACATGAAAATAGAGAATAGAGCCACTGTCATCCTCCTTTCCTTCCAGCACAGCTCCCTTCTTCCTGAGGAGAACTGAGCTCCAATTGACATCCTGAGGAGCATTGTATCCACTGCCTTGTGGGCCACAGATGCCTTTTGTGAACATTCCTGGGCTGTGACCTCCAGGGTCACAGGGTCCCTGCGTGTCTGGTGGTGGCTCTGTCTGTGGCGCTGGGGGCTGAAATGCTGTCCAAGTGTTAGGGATGAACCACAACCTTCCTTGGTCTGACTTCCTTCCCAAGCARTGTTTCTGGGCTCGCTGGGACCTGAGGCCACTTTATGTGAGCATTGTGAGGATCAACCTGGATTAAAGGAGGATTCATGCCTTTATTTCCCAGTTAATTTTCAGCAGGGGGCTGCTGGAGTGTTKCTGTGATGGGAGACCACTTTTCCATTTCCAGCCTGCTCTGCAGAATGATTCACCCCTTGCACTGGGAATGTTCCTGATTCACAGTGGAAGGCTCTGGTGAGCCTGGAGAGTGGCCCCATCTCATCCCCCTGCCCTTCTTGCCTCCATCCAGCAGCACTATCCTGGTCTCTCCTGTCCAAAGGTTGTCATTCCCTGGAGAGGTTGCAGGTGCCAGGGAAGCTCCTTAAAAGACTGGCTCAGGCTCAGTGCAATGAGATTTATGAGCAGTGCTGGAACCCTGGAGTTGTGCACCTTCCTTAATTTCTGTTCCAACTTTCTGTGCCTGATGTACAACAGCAATGTCATAGTAGTGTGTCACTGGCCTCTAGAAATGCTGTGTGTTTTGGAGCAAGCAGCTCTGCACAGTCCAGCAGACAAACTGGTTCCCAGCTGGGAGTGATGCCTTTTCCTGGTCTTAAAATCAAGAATCAAACACGGTTAGAAGGGAAAAAGGGATTTTACCTTGGTATTTATTTTAAGGATCCTTAGGTGCACCACGTCCAGGTCGAATGCACCCCAATGCACACCCACAATAGATCTGGTATAACATTATAGGTGTTACTAATTAGCATATCTATCAAAGATTCCCCAATGAGAGGCTCGAATGACTCCCCCTCCCCCAGGAACCTTCCCCTGGATGGTTCTATCTTAGTTTACAAAATGTGTTCTGGAGAGGCCCTTGGGGTCTGGGGCACACTGATCCCTAACTATGAAGCTTCTAAAATGTTGAGTCTCCCAGCTTGACAAACAAGTCCAAGAACGTAGGCAAAACCCACTAAGAATACAGAAGTTGTAAAAAGGTATAAAAGGGGTATAAAAGAAAAGGCAAAAATCATCATGGCATCAGGAGGTCCAGTGCCCCTGCCATGGCTCAATTTACTGTGTAGATGCACCCAAAGTGGTGGAATTGCTTGTTCTAATGTTTAATTTTTCTCTGTTTTTGAGAAGGTTTTTTTCCTGGTCTTTTTAAATCTGTGTTTCCTTGAACTATTTCTAGATTACACTCCTGTACTCTAAGAGGTTTCCCCAAGTTTGTGTATTAATTTATAAGCTACCTCCCACTGAGAGTGTTTCCTGCAGAGTCAAAACTCTTTTTTTTCAATACAAAAGAGTCTAAAAACTTTAAATGAAGTTTTGATAAAAGGAGAGCTATAAAATAAGTATTATTTTTAAAGAGATGAATTATTTTCCCTGTCTTCTGCTATGAAAATGCTCAATGCCTGATTTCCAAAACACAGGGAGTTTGCAATCTCTAGTACTTCAAAACAACTGCAGGTCCCAAAAGATCAATAATAAACAAATATTTATAGTCAAATCTGACAGTTTCATTTTTAGAAGGAACTCTTTGAGTGTAGAGAACGAATCTCTGCTGTTTAATTTAATATTTGTTGTCTGACCGCCTGTCTCCCTTTGCTTTAGTGATGCCAAGAGCACTGAGGTTTACTGATGTTCTTGTCTTTTCCTCTGCTTCCTGATGCTTTTAAAATAACAAAATATGGAAGGTTGGGCACTGGGCTGGGTTACAGATGTGTTGGTTGTTGCCGTCAGGTTTATTTTCAGTAGCCTAAACACAAATGACATTGTATTCCACCAGATCAAGGAAGCCACAGGCTTTGATAATGATAATAATGATAATTATGTAGGGGAGAAATCACCCCACACATTTTCCTCTCCATGTGCTAATTTGCCTGTTCACATTGGCAGTTCTTGCAGTCTCTGTGTTTGTGCAGTGCCTGGCACACCTTGACTTTGATATCTCAGTATTTATTATTGATAACTACAATACCACGTTCAAGAATGTATAACGTGTAAGAATCGAATCAATTTTTAACTCCTCTTTAAAGATCCTGGTTTATTTCCTCTCTGATATGGAAAAATTTCAAGGCACTTAGTATTACGTGTTATTAAAAATTCCAGGGAACAGAGTTACCTTCATCCTCTCTAGATTTATCTACAAATAAGTGAATTCTAAAAAAAAAAGAAAAAAAAGAAAAGGAGGTGTGTTGAAACATAAATCAAGTAAAGAATGGACATTTGCAATACTGACGTAGTTCTAGATGTACAACTGTTAGGACTTTATCAAAAGGTACAATTTATGTGGATTCTTTCTGTTTAATGGAGATAATAAATTATTAATTTTTCAGCAAGTCTCTGCTGAAGTAAAAGATGAAACAGCAATTTTGTTTGGTGACAAAATTAGTTACTTAAAGCAGTTCTGARCATGTTTCCACAACTTTAGCAGTTCCAAGCCATTGCTAGAAAAGTGCTCTTCATGTTAAAGTCCCATGAGATTAATGGTTTTTGTGGGTGGGTACTGTGCTCATGCATATTAAGAGCTACATCTGAATATTGTGGCATACTCTAAAGGATGTATGACAAATGTTGCCCTGTGTATAAATGACCCAGGGGAATAATGGCTGTCTGTGAAGACTTTCAATTTTAGAATCTAGCCTCTTCATTGATACTATGGTGAATGATGCTGTAGAAATGCTTAAAAATAGAGTCAAGAGCTAAAAATTATTTTCTTCCCAGTTGTCTCTGTGGAATGTGAGCCACCCTTGCTGCCATGTGGTCACAGACACTGAGGCCCCAGTAATCAGTAATTACTGCACCTCTTCCAGCAGGTGCCACCTAGAAAACCCAAGGGTGATGGGGTTTATGGTGTTTTATTACCTAGATTTCTTGCTTATTTCTCAAGCACGCTGATGGAGGTGTACCAAAAAGTGGGATGAAAAGCCTYGTTCTGCCATTTACTTTACTGGAGGCAGGATTTGAACCTTTTAAGGGAGGTATTATGTATTATTTATAAAAGCACTGGTGTTGCTCAGATTCTGCCATCAACTCCTCTTTGTACTCCTTCATTTGTAATTCATGCTCGTGTCCTGTAACATTAAGCATAGAAAGTATTAAGAGATATGTCCAAAGGCAACAGGAGAGGACAATCAAACAATTAACAGACAGTTGGTGGCAGGAGCAATGCAGAAAGTGGAATAGTCACCCCAGGTATCTTTGAAAAGATCAGAGAATCCTCTCATCCTTTCAGGCTGATATTTATAGACTTTGCCTCTTGACTTAGTACACAGGTTACTCTGGGGTTTTTCTTCCTTCTTTCAGTTCATCTGAAACCCTTTTTTTTCCCAGGAAAGAATAAAGTTCAAGTAAAACATGACTTTATACTTGACCCTTTCCCTACAGAGAATTGCCAGGTTTGGTGGATTACTGGTATTCTCCCTGGGAGATAAGCCTAGGTCACACAGAGATTTTTTTGAGTGAGCTTTTGAATCTGCTGGACAAGAAGGTCCRTGAAATTTTAGATAGGACAGAATGGCCGAGGCCAGGACAGTACCTTCAAAAACTTTTTATTGTCCTATTATTCACACTGATGCTTGCAATTATTTTTTATAGGGGAGCATAAAAGTGGCTTGAACAGAATGCCAAATCCAAAAATGCATTGCATTGGAAACAGAATTAATGAATTTTATTGAATATTGATTCAGGAATCTTCATTCGGATTATTCAGTTATTAATTTTTTTTTCTGTTAAGATGGTCAGAAAAGAAGAAGAAGAGGTGTAGGTGTAGCAAATCTTTTCCCCTACTATATGAATACTGCTCAACTTTTTGTCTCTCTGTATTGGAGAAAAGGTTTTTATATGTCTCAAATTTTGCATTTCTGTTTATTTTCTTTTGTTTAAAATTTATTTGGACTATAACAGTATGTAGCAGGCTGGATTATGGATAGTGCTAAATCCTGTACAAACATTCATGAAAAAGCCAGTTCTTTCCTAAAAACCCCTTTGTCCAAGTGCTTATCACTTGTGTGACAATTATTACTTTATTACACATACTCTGCCAGAAGTTATTTTTTCTGTTGTGTTAGAGCTCASTGCTCTGCACCAGAATATTTTTGTGTACTACACATAATTTATTCCTACGCCAGCACATTATTAATAATTATCATAATCTGCATTACAGTAATGCCAAGAATTATCAGTTGTAGGCCAGAAAGCTGGTGTGCTCAGTGCTGTTAAAACACATCACAGCAGCAGTCCCAGGCAAGGCCGGGTTTGCGTGGAAAATCATCGTGGCTGAATGGATGATAGGTAGAATTGGAAGGCAGTAATTCTTGTTTTCTAATTCTGCTTCTGCCACGGATTTGCCGTGTGGTTGGTGCCATCAGAGCTACTGCAGATGTCTCTGTGTGTGTGTTTTCCTTCACACAGCAGGGGATTAATTCYCTGCCACGTTTGGACAGAGAAGAGCAGATAATGCAATATATGTGTAAGATGGCTTTGCTGTGAGCTTGTAGGAAGGGAGAATAACACAGAAATTTAGGCTGGGAGTTCAAGTGAGGGGTCAATACTCATCCAGCAGGACCCTGAGGTTATTTTCTGCAGAGCTGCTGCCCAGCCAGCCAGTCCCCTCCCTGAGGGGATTSACAGGGCTGGTCCAGCCACATTCTRGGCTTTACATCTGTCTTTTTTGGACTTCATCAGGTTTTTGGTGGTTTTACCTCCAGCTTGTTGAGTTCCCCCTGAATGGTTGCCTTGTCTTCAAGCTCCCCCCTCTTTGATGTCACCTGCAGGTTTGTAGAGAGCACAGTCCATCCTCCTCATGAGCAGTAAATGTGAGCCCAGCTCCTCTRCCAGCGTGAGTAAGGCTCTTTTCCAGCAGTTACACAAACATGTTACTCCAAATACTTAGAAATGATGAAATCTGATAAAAACCCTCTGCACATTTGTCCAGATTCCACAGGGGCATTGTTTTTATTCCAGCATTTCGGAGCTGGCAGGTGCAATTGAAGGATGGGAGACATTCCAAGCCCACAGGTTTGGATTGGAGCTGGGCTGCAGCGTTTCTGTTCGGGCATCCAGTCTGTTTAAAGCTGACAGAACTCTGAGAGAGCTTAAGTGACAGCAAAGCCTGTGACAGCAAAGCCTGTGAAAGCAGGTAACAGGAACTTGAAGGGTACAAAGTGGCCCCACAGGACRAATTTCATGTGAGAAATGCAGCTACCAGCCATAGCACTGGGGGATGCCCATGGTGTACATGGCCACAGGCTGGTGCAATTTGTGTCTGCAAAAGGGGAAGGGTGATTTTGGAGAGGAGGAGCAGCTTCCTTCACCGTGCTAACAGCCTGTCTACACCAGTCCAAAGGTGATTTATCCAGGGCTGCAGAGTGAGAAGCATCAGAACTCTCAGTGGTAGCACTTTGCTCTAAGTGTTAGCCATGCTAAGATGAAGTAAAAGCTTGATTATACCAACAAAAGCAAAGGAAATGCACAATCTTATATAACAAGCTGATCCTTCCTTCCTCCTTTGTGCTCAAAGGTGATTTTTTTAAAAAGAAATGTGTTTGACGGGGAGAAGGGAAAGAGGGACATTGTGAGGGTTCCTGTCTGCACACAATGGGGAGATTTAGAAATCAGGTTGCTGCCTTAACTCTGCCAGTTKAAGCCAAAGCCACAGGGATATTATTTTTGACACTGTGCAGTGGATTATAACTTCAGCTCCCATTACCTCTAATGGGATCTTTGCTTGCAGTCTGCCACCGCTACAGCAATGAAAATTTGTCCCTTAATGCTATTTTGCTATTCCAGGTTTTTGTGTTTAATTATATTATATAATAATTTGTTGCAGCATCCACACGATTCCTTTAGGAGTGCACTTGAAATGCTTATGAATTTTTATAAACACAAGCTGTGTATCACTTTAGGTCTCTCACTGCTGTTGTAAACTATTCTGCCTTAATACACCAACATTTTTTCTCCCTTRCTGGGTGAGCACCATCTTTTACAGTGTGGCCATTTTGAAAAGAGGATACTAATGCTGAGAAGCTCAAACCCYTTGTTATTGCATTTATGTCTTATAAGAAAAAACACTCAGGTGTTACAGCTGGCTCCCACTTGAGTCAAATGCAGAAAAAAAAAGGCAAGACATAGTAGGTAGAAGATTTATCTTTAGWGTTGAAATGCATTATAATTGTTATAAAATTATTGACATGAGAAAATAGATACATATATGTTGCTGCATACACGTTTTTCGTGGGTGTGCAAACTTTTACCTGAATTGGTTTACACTTTGCTACTATTTTCTCAGATGTGCAAGTACAGTTAACCGATCTGCACGGTTCCAAAGTTGTGAGATATATCTAAAAATTACTGTGTCTGAATTATTCACCAAACTCTGTCCTTGTGCAGGCTGTCATCAGCTCTACAGCCCTGCAAAGCTAATTTCTCAGAGAGATAAAAAATGAACATGATGGCTGTTGCTGTTTTCCTCCCGCCACTTTATTTTTTTATCTTCTCTCTCTCCCTACATATGTACATATTGGGTGTAGAGAGAGAGAATTGTATGTCTGGAGGAAAAGAAGCAAGATTTATTATGCTTATTTCAATTTGCTTGGGAGGCATTGCTTACTGGGGACACAGTATGTACTGAACAGAGCGTGCTAATTAAGTAGCAGAAGGCAGATCAGCCCAGTTACTTGAGACTTTGCCACAGATGCATTACTTGTTTACACATCACTATTTTTTCCCCATCCCCCTTTGTTTTTGAACCACCTACGCCCTATATTTATGTATGTACATATATATATGCTGCCAGCCAGCAAGCTGGTCAGCACTGCTCTCCCACCTTGTCAAAGACAGGAAACATTCCTACTTCTCCTGGCCAAGGAATTGTTTTTCCAGCTACTTGTGTTTTTGGCAGTGGCTGCAGCCCTGGGTAGGTGGTTTGCCCTCGGTGGTGTTTGTGCTCTGAGTACGCTGTGTGTTCCCACTGCGGGGCCAGCAATAAGTTTTCTCCACGCTACTGTGAGGGAAAAAATTCTAATTTGAGCACTGCTCCAAGGTGCTCAGACTCTAATGTGTGATTTTAACCAGGGAAGGGGAAGTGGGAATCTTTCTCCGGAGCTGTGTCCTGTGAGGTGGGGTATGCTGGGGTCCATTTCTGCTTTGGGCCCCCGGAGTTCATACACCCATGGAGTGATGGGTGCTGGAATCTCCWGATAGCTGGACGTGGAATAACACTGCGATTATCTGCTGAAACCAGGAGCTCTGTGGGAAACTCTCATCTTTTGCCTCCCACTGGTGACCCCAGTTAAGACCTCCTGAGGAAAGATGTGTGATRTGCTTAACTGGTCTCCCCAGCCTTGAGCAAAACACACAGAGGTGTGTGTATATTAACACAGAAATGCCACAGCCCAGCCTATGTGAGCTGGAAAAAACCAAATGATGCTTTTTTATGATCTGAGYTGCTTTTTTAACTCCCTCAGCTCAACATTTACATGCATGTTTTAAAGAACTATTGAAAAATTGGATAAAAAGGTCTTCTAAAAGCAGTGCCTCTGGCAAGCAGAAAGGAGCAAATTTCTCATGAAAGAATCTATATTTGGTATGATTTCTATCTCAGTTTGACAGGATGGAGAGGTTTAGAGAGGATGGCTCTGTAGGATTTCACTTAGTCCATCCTTGCTTTGTTTTGACTAGAAATATTTCTAATTATTAGTGGAGCACTAACTCAACCGGGCTACAGTGAACTGGGACTTTGACAGTTTGGGAGTGTTCTCAAAATAAATGAAAGGCTTAACTCTGGTGTCTGGTGCCAAGTCATTAATTTCTTGCAGRGAAAGAAACAAGATAGTAAACCACCGTACCGTGTGAGCAAGTGTGGTATGATTTGTTCTTAGATTTTAAAGTTTGATAGATTTTTTTTTCATATGTCTGCCTTCAAAGAGGATGGTAATTGTATTTAAATAACTGAGGTAGAAATGGTCACAGCGGGTTTTGGGAGAAGTCAAGAAAGAACACACTTTAATTCTTGCTTTAAATTTATTAGTTAGAACTTAATAAAAATGAAAGTATTTTTCTGTAGTTTATGTATTTGTGTACGACAGAACCCACTGCATGCCCACATTTAAACACCCATTAAAGAAATTCTGTAAAATACTGTGCTAACACATGATGGCAACTTGTTTCAACCATAGTCTCCTCTAAAATGCTAATGACTAAAGTGCATTTCCACAGTGTCTATATATTATTTAAAGGTAATATACTGCTGTTGCACAGGCAGATGTCTGTACTACATCAAAACCTCTTTATCTCTGCTTTGCTTTGCAAGTTACTACTCTCCTTTTTCAGAAACCAATGTTTCTGTGTATTACTTGCATATCTAATTTTGAAGATTTGCTTTAGAAGTTACATATGACATCAATAAATCTCTGTCTTCAGAGGGCTGATATTTTCTTAGTGGCACTCCTTTTCAATGGCTTCTCTTTTGGATATTAATCTTAAATTGCAAATTAAAGATTAAAGATATTTCAGGATTTGGCAAGAATTCCGAATCATATTTTATGGGGTTTGACACGATTTGTCTTGATCACAGGCCTTGATATTTTCCGTGCTCTAAGGAATGCATAAATAATTGAAAGAAAACAAAGCACAGGAAAATTCTAGCCACTAAAACTCAGGAAGGTAAGCAGATTCATGATTATCACAGCTCAAGGAAAGCATTTTTAATTCCCTTACAGATGACTGAAGGACTGATTTTCTGGTCTTACCTCATCACTGTGGCTGCAGTAATGACTATGTCTGGGATAAACTACTAAGGATGTCTGTTAAAATGATGATTTGTTATTCAGCTCTGGAATTATTGAAGCTTCGAGGAGCTACTAGGCAAGATTTTTACTGAGTGAATCCACMCACTTAGAATTCCACCAGTCTCAAGAATAAAAGTAGTTGTATGCAAGCACTGGAGAATAAAAATTGTTAAGTTTAAATAACAGAGAAAAATACCATTAATAATTTAAATAGTTGTTGTTTAAAAGTGAAAAAACAGGAGTAAGCACTTTTCCAGTAGAATACATTTCTGGGCTGCAAGAGGTGAAATGTCAACCACAACTCTTGGAGTTTCTGTTCAGCACTAAAAAAAACATGTTTGCAGAGCTGCAAGAAGATGTTTCTTTCATAAAATATGCAATATGAAAAGAAACATTGTTAAAAGGCCCCAAACCAACAGGTAAGGGAAGTATATTTTAATACAACAGTTTCTTGACAATTAAGGCATTGGACAGAATAGTAGATAATTTATTAGCTCTATTCCAACTCACATGCCCCTGACACTGTAGTTTCGCAGTGTATTAGAACAAAACAAGTGGATGAATTCATCTGAATTGGATTTTCAGTCTTTTGGGTGGTTTCTATTCTGCCCCTTTTCTCCAATTAAGACATCTAAAGGGAGAAAAAGAAACACAATTCTAGGAGTGTCCAACTGCTTTGAAGGGAACTTGGACCAATAATTCGTGTAAAGTCATTGTAAAGGACTTCATGATTCAGTCCATTGTCTGTGAGCTTAATACATCTATGCCCTGCGCCTTAAGACATTCTTRTTGATAACAATGCATGGTAATTACTTATTAATCATAGAGAAATATTTTATGTGGGAATTTTTCAGATAAAATCAGTCATTCAACCAGATTAAAGAGTTTTGTACTGAAGACCTTTCCTCTACAGTTAATGGTTTTGATTTTCCTGTCTATTGTCAAAAAACCGAACTCAGGGARTCTCAACAACTGAGTTGGATTTAACATTTGCAAATTTTCCTTTCTCAGATTTTTTTCAAATTTTGTAGTCTGCAGTTCTTTGCCAACCACTTTATTGCTCTTTAAATTGATAGCTCTAAATCCCGGGGGAGATTTAGACACATAGAATTAAAATAGAACAGTGTAATTTTCCATGTCTGGATGGGAGACACAGATCATGCCTCCTTTGGGATTTCAGTCCCTGGGGTAGCTTTAGTTATGCAAATARCTGATGTAGCTCTGACTGACATTAATGGCAATTGCACCAGACTCATGCTGGATTTATTCCATGCAGTTGGAGCACTGTAAGGGATACCTGAGTGACGGGATTTGATCTTGCCTGTGCTGGGTTGGCTTTGGAGGACAGGTAGGAAGGTGCTATGGATGAGAGACACTGAGGGGCAGTGCAGGTGGGAACAAAAAATACCCCATTTTTCAACACTGGGAATATATTTTGGCTTTTGCTGTGAGGAGTGTGTTGAAAATGGATGCCTTGTCTTCTCTATAAACAGGAACCATGCACGTTTTGGCTGTTGAGTGGGACAAAGTGAAGTGTGGCACAGCTGTGGCTCCCAGAGGTAGCAGTCCTACCATGCTGGCTTGGGAGCACACACCCAGCATCCTGCTGGAGCCAGGAGCAGCCGGAGCAGGCGTGCCCTCAGGTTCTCCCTGCCTGCTTATCACAAATTGATTCACAAGTGTCGAGCAAAGCAGGTAATTTGAAAGGCATATACATCGTGTGATAAAGCAGCATTTCTGAAACGCCAGAAATTGTTTAAATTGCTGTTTCTGAGAAGGGTAACGCTTTTTTCCTGGCACTGAGAATGTGATTTAAACATTTTCTGTCTAGATAAGGAAACGTCATTAATTGTGGATAAAACCAGGATGTGCAAGACATCCACTCCTGCTTTTTGTGTGCTAATGACATCTTTGAATAATGRCTTCTGCTGAGAATCTTCTTCTTAACAGTGTTTGTCCACATTGTATGCCCAGGCTTAGCTGATATTTCTCCTCTCTTCCCAGATTTGCAATATGTGTACTTGTATTTGGTGGCATAAAATGAGAATTTAGGGACTATGGGTTGTTGGAATCCTGGGKTTTAGGTTTATGGAATATAGTAATATATGTGTGTAACAATATGGAGGATTCTGGGTGTGGGTTTTTAGTTCTTTCTTCTTCACAAACCTAGGTGTTCTGTTATTGGGTCAAAACACCCGCAATGCGGACCATGAATAGTTAGTTATTGGATTATAAGTACAAACAAATTATTTGGCAATTCTTAATTGGGTAAATTAGGCTTTAAATAACCTTGGAAGTTGAAACTTATGGCCATTTTCACCTTGTTAACTTAGAAGGCACATTCTGTGCATCTGTGTTATAGATAAGATATAATAAACATCTAAGGCCGAAGAAAAAACTCTGCGTTTCCTGCATTTTTAATTTGAGTAAAACGGGCTCACGAAAACAAAAAACAAAACAAAAAGAAAACCAATAATGGGTTTTTCCCCTCTTTATTCCAATTCAAAATTTGGACAGCCTTAAAGGAAAAAGACTTTGTTTCTTTAATGGGCAGAAATGCAGATTCCAGCCAGAGTCTGAAAGTCGAGCTGAGTTTTTTAGCATCCCTAATAATAGAGATCTGGCAGGTCAGATTCTGCCCTGATTTACACATCTGTTCAACTCAGTTATCATCAGATTTAATGTGATGGCAGGTACAGATAAGTGGGCAGGGTTTTGGTTCTGCAATTAGAACTTGGTTAACAATTCTGTTTATGCAGTGGAGAGCTCCTCCGTTGTTTCCCAGAGCTGTTTGTAACTCTACAGAGCTGAGAACAGCAAAATTTGTGAGAAGTGGTTTTCATTAGAGCCCACAAGTCACACCACAGGACTGTGAGTGAGGAGTGGCCTGCAGAGAAAAGAATATCCTTCCTTCTGTTGRTGAGAAGCAGTCTGCCTGGCCCTGAGATCCTGAGGAATTTATGTATCTGTTCAGAACTGAATCTCTGATTCCCAAAGATGCTGTGGCCTGTTACTGCCAATCTGTTGTAGGGCATTGTGTCTTTGTACTATGGGACTGGGTTATTTTCTGTGGCAACTACGTGCTATCTGTCCTGGGGGCCACGCTGGCATCAAACTAGGAGAATCCAGGAGGTACAGAAGTTATTTTTCCTTTTTTTTGGGGCCATCTTCAGCGCATCTCAAGGCTCTGGGTTCATCCCACTGAAGCCTTACAAGCCTCATTGCCTATGCCTGTTACCTTTTCAAGAAGAATAAAAGACATCTGGCTGAAACTTTTTGGCACCTGAAGTTAGACAAAATGGATTTGGTGGTACATTACGACACTTGGACTTTTAATATTTGGTGTCCTTCATGAACGTGTACATAAGCGGTTTTTGGCACATAGAGAAGAGGCAAAGTTATTGGTTTTCAAAAGCAGAGAAGGCTGGAACTGCTGGCCAGTCTTGCTGTGGGATACAGGATGCTGTAAAAACCTTGCAAACCAAAATCATCACGACAGTGCATTCGAGAGTSATCTCACCAAACCTTTTGTGTCCAATAGTTGTAAAGAACTGAGCTTGGAGTTTATGCTCCCAGTGGCTCATCCATTAAGGCTGCATTGGATCCCAGAGTGTATTTTATCTGCTTGATTGGCTCGAAAAGGTGGGACCTGCTGCACTGTATTAACTGTGTCTGTGTTACTGCTGCTGAGCCCTCCCTGGTTCCACCAAGCRAGGAAGGGTTCAGCACCCACCACAAGGTTCCAAGTACAGGTGGAGGCTAAATTGCACTAAAAAGAACCTTTTCAGAAAGTAATTTGCCAGTATTGACCACCACTTCTTTGTATCATTTTGTCTAAATGACTCACCTGTCTGGGCTGTCCGGACACGAGGCTCTGAATGAGGTGAATGTGCTGTTTGAGTAACAGATGCAATGTGAGTTTTCAAATTAGCACCACGTTTTGTAAAAGGGCGTTTGGTTCTATTAACTGTCATTTCTTGAAGTGAAAATAACTATCACCAGAGCATGCCACTGGATTTGCTGAAGGTTCAGAAGGAAGTTCAAATGGGAAATGAAATGGTGAATGGTTCCTTGCGCCACTGATGAAGAGGTGGCTAAGCAGAATCAAGTGTTTCTCTCCCGCTGAGGTGCTAGACTTGTGTTGACCTCTGTGAAATTTGGAAGCGAATCAAGACCACTCCACTTCATGCCTGGCTACAGCACTTCTGTGTGTGCCATTCTTGTACTGTATAAATATATCTTTGTAATACTACAAAGATGAAGTTAAAATTCGTGCGCTATTTTCTGTACTTCAGAGAAGATTCTGTGTGCAAAAAAAGGGGAAAAACGAGAAAGAAATGCTGCAGAACTCTGCTTCTCACTCCTGTCCTACAGAACGCTACGGTGTGGGAGAATCAGCAGTGCCTGATGGAGCTCACTGGGCTTCCTGAGCCTCAGAGGTGGGACAGAGCTGGGGGTGGAATAACACTGTGAGCAGAGATGTCCTCTGCTGGTTTGTCACCCCCGCACTCCAGTGAGCACAATATGATCTGGGCATTTTTTAAATTATCTGTTTCTGTCACAGACAGATGAGAGACAAGAATGGTTGGACTTGATCATCTTAAGGGTCTTTTCCACCTAAATGATTCTGTGATACTATAAAAAGGTTCCGTTTGTGAAAATGATCACACAGAGGCCTAAAAAAGAAATGCATGAGGTAGAAAGTGGGGCGTGGGAAGGCAAAGTGATGGGCTAGTATTCTTCACCTGATTAAATTGGAAATTATATGAAAATTCCCACCCTATTGAAAAAAAAAACAATCCTCAAAACCCCCATACCTCAGCAAGTTCAGGAGCCTAAAAAGCAGCCATTGCTCAGGACAATCATCTCCAACTTTCAAATGGATAGAGCATCTGAAATCTGATAATTTCTGTAGCTTTTCTATGAAAGATGCTTTTTCAGGAAAATGAAGTTTTATCCTCCATTTCCAGCTTTCTTTTATCAAATCCAGTTTGTGTCAGAAGAGCAGCTGACTGGGAACAAAGGCAGAAGATTAAAAAGGGCTACCAGTGAGTAACTTTTTTCAAGCGAAAAAGGGCTTTATTTTTAGATTTGCTTCCCTGCCTGTGAAAGAGACATAGAAAAAGGAAACAATGGGTAAAAGTGAAAAGAATGGTAGTGTTGACAATAACATGCCTGTATTCACCTTCAGGCCATGTGTGGGATAATCTGTCCATGTGGGAATTTTTGGGTTATTTTTCTGAGGGGAAGGGATTTGTGTCTGTGCCGTGTGGCTTCCTGTGCCATGTTTACACTGATAAATTAAATAGGGCGAGAGGACAGGTTTGAGAAGTGGCACATGATCAGCTATAATATCTAAATGCCTGTGTGCTGCATGGCGGGGTTGGGACCCTGGAACTCCCAGTTGATGTGAACGGAGGATTTGGGGATTTGTGTGAACGCTGAGGGACAGCTCCCCACAGCAGGATGGATGAGAAGTAGGCTGAGCCAGGGGAAGGGAAAAGACCTGGTTAATTTAGTGCTATAGACATAATTTTTACATTTGAGACTGCGTGGCATGAGTTGAGTGAGAAAGGAAGACCCTGCCCTAGCACAGTCTGACCTAATTCCCCAGGTTATTAGGAAATGGAGGCATGAGATTACCAGGAGTTTTCTACAGCACAGAAATGGATCTGAGGTACACAGTTGTGTCTTGGACTGTCAAGGTGCTGTTCTGAGCTGCCTGTCACACTGTCTACCTCCTACAAGCCAGAACTGGTGGCCACCTCCCTGTCCCCAGCCTTTTGCCCAGGCTCCTCAGACCCCTCTGCCCCAGAACTGTCCTACAGCTGCCAGGATCTGCATGTACATTTTTAATTCTTCAGGGGAAATGTGAGGGGAAAAGAGAATTTCCTGAATAGATTGTGTCTCYGTCTGAATAGTCTTGCTTTTTGTTTCAAAGATGAACCAGGAGGAATTCAAATAAAGTTGCAAAATGCAGTGAATGCTGCTTTCTAGCTGATCTCCTGGGAGGAGCCCACTGCACCAGGATGACTGGCTTTCCTCTTGCCTCATTAAGATTCTTCATTTCCCTCATCACACTGGCACATTCTCTAGCAGAGGTCAGGTTCGTTGTGGAGGTCATGAGCATTTTCTGTTACAGTCCTATTTTCTTTTCCATCATGGAATCTTCCAGCGTGGAAAAAGCAGAGTAAAAATAGACCTCTCTTGCCCCGCAAAAGGATGTTTGCCATCTTCTGTCCTTGGTCAAAATGTCTAATGCTTTATCTCATCTTTCTGTCAGTTCCTGAGTTGTCCCCTCTGCCACCAGAGTTTGCTACTGATAATCTGCCTCTGTCCTGATTGCATTTTTTGGTCTCTCTTCTTACCACCCTTCTTTTCCTGAAGACAAAAAATCTGTGTCCTTTAGACCCAGCCATCTCCTACAGGGATTATTTAAACACTGAAAATGTTCATCCTTGGAATGGTCTTTTCAGGAACTCTGTATTACAATTTATTGATAAGAGTGCAGCAAAATTTCAGCTGAAATAGCTGCTTGCCTTGATAAAGGAGCATTTTAAATGTGTAACAAGGATATACATTGTAATCTGCTAAAAATATTATTATGACCTGCTGTTCCAAGAATATAAATGAATTACTTCTGCAGAATCTGTTCCTTCATTGTTTGGTTTTCTACCCACCAGGGCACTTTTGGTGCCTTGTAAAGAAGACCTAAAATAAAATAAAATAAAATTCATTGTGATCCTGACCTGAACAGGACCTTTTGTTGAACTGAATATGTTACATAGCTCCTTCACAGGTGATTTTTAGTATTTCTGAGTTTACTTAAGTGACAAACTGCAAAGAGCAATAGCAACAAACAACAAATACAGACCACAACCCTTAGAATGGAAGGCTTGGAGCATGTGTTGTTACTCTGTTCCTACTCAGGGGTTCAGACCTTGTGCTTGCCGAAGCAAATAGGAGCACTGGGAGCAGAGGCCATCAGGAGGTTTGCTTCAAGTGCCTATTCCTCATCCAAATTAAATGCTGATGCAGATCCACCCTGTCATTCCACGTTGTGCCATGCAAATCTTTCTGAGGAGCTTCAGCCCGTGGAAAATCAGTTCTGCAAGACGTGAAGATATTTCACAAATCAATATCTCGATTGCAGAGAAGAATAAGTGCCGTGGAAATGTGCTCTGCTCAGTTGTGTCCAGGCTCTAGAGAGCACATCTCCAGACAGCAGATCTTTCAGCTTCTGTGGAAAGGGATGAAATGGAGGCCTCTGTGTCAGACACAACACTTTTGAAAAAGATTCTCACCAGAGATACGGAAAAAGAGCTTAATGCTGATTTTTGACCCTGTGCAGCCAGGCTCGATCGCCTTCCTTTACTGGCTGGGCCTGGAGATCTCAGGGCTTTTGCTGAGGACTTGCTTTCCCTTCAATTTATGCAAACATTCCTCAGGAGACAGTATTTTATCCTCATCATGCTAACTTGCATGCAAAGTGACTTCCCACTTATTCTCCCCCCTGCTTCCCGAGCTCTGTGAGTTGCCAGCTGGGACAATGCCGTCGTGGGCACCCCTGTGAGATCAATTTGGCTCACAGCTGTACTCATTGTCAGCTGTAATTATTAGGGTTAATGTGATTAGTTTCACTTGTGGTATTGGTGAGTATCTATTGTTGTTGCCGCTGGCGGTAACTTCCCCTGTGTAAGTTCTTTGCTGAGCTGTTTTATGGCCCCAATTGCAATCACGGCAGGTAAGGGAGCAGCTACGTGAGGGAAGCTGGAAATAAAGGCAGAGGGGAGCAGGTGGGTAGAACGAATTTTATACCAACTAAAATACATACTGGCTGCTTGCTGTAAGAATAGAAAGAATGCCCACAGATAAGATTTTTACCTTCTGATATTTTTTCTATCTAAAGATTGTGGAAAAATAAAGTTTATTTCACTCAAATTAACTACTGACTTGTGGTCTCATGTGGGTAATACCGCAGCTCAGGTAAGAATGTGTTTGCTGTTGATACTTTCCATCTCATTCAGGCTCTGGTGTATGGTATCCCATGCCATAAAAAGCAAGCTCTTCTGTATGGTATTCCAGAACGCATTTAAGTCTGTTTCATTTGTCATTTTAAAAGAAATAAGCAAGAGGTGGTAGGTGAAATGTCTCTTTTTCTCTTTCTTTTATGACCTGAGCAGGAAAGTGAGATGAATTGTAGTCAAATGTGAGGAATCTTCTCACCCTTAATTTGCCATCTGAGAATCATAAGGTTTTAGCACAACAAGTAATGTGCGGGAATATGCGTCCGTGAAGGAGAGAAGCAGCAATTTAAACTAGTTTATTTGTACAACATTAAAAAGACTCAGTTTGTTCTGCTGTTGTAGCTTAATAGAGATGTGTGGAGTCTCTCAGGTACCTGAGACTTTAGGGATTTGCACTGCTCCTGGAAAAGGGATTTGTGCCATTGAATGCCGCTTGCCATATTTCCGTTTAGGACTGAATAGCACAGGGCTTATAGCATGGTTTTTTACCTTTACCTGAGCTGTGTGTGCAATGTATGTGCACATGTGTCCCTTTTCCTTTCTGCTTTTGGTCTCTGTCCTTTTCCTCCTTCTCTTCAGGTATTTGGCTGGCTCCAGTGTGTTTTTTCAGCCTTTGCCAATGCCTTCATCTTTACACCAAGTATCCACATTTCTCTCAAGCTGCTAAAATTGATTTAAAGCTGAAAAGATAAAAGAAATAGACAAGAAATATTTTCAAATGGCAATTGAAGATAAGAAGGCAAACCCTCTTCCTAAGATAATGGGGAAGCTGGAAAAATGTACTTAGCTCTTGATATGGACATTCTGCAGAAAGGGCCTGTAGGAAAAGTGGATTTTGTGTTTACTGGTACAAAGAAATCTTTTAACATAAAGATAAGAGAAGTCCAGTCTATAAAATTTAGTCTTTAGTCCATTTGAGTGCATATAATTCCCATCAAAGTGGCATTTGATCTGGTATGGAAATGAGAAGCACGTTAGTCTTTTGTACAGGTTTTGAATTAAACTCAAGCATAGAGATTTGGTTTTAATGCACGTGTCTTCAAGCAGAAATTGCCACAGTGTCCTAGGCACTTCTAAATTCCCATCCCCAGTAAGAGATTTTATTGGAGACATTATAAAGAGAAGCTCAGAGAAGAGAAGAGAGAAGGACTTTGTCCTCTTGTCCTTTTACCCAATCTTATTTTTCAAATTTTGTGATTATGTTCTGTTAAGCTGTCACAGAATTATTACTTGCAGTTTAGCATGCTCAAGTTCCTCTTGCAGCCATCCTGGTGCATGTAAATTGCTATCAATGGCTTCTTTTAATTTCTAAGCTGAGCAAGTGGTGGAGAGGAAAGGATCTTGTGAATGCTTCAGCTCGAGTGCCAATTACGGCTCTCTCAGGAGCGGGGAGCGGAGGTGGCGGAATCGTGACCGGATCCCTCCCTTATCCAGCAGCTGGACTCGTGTACTCATCTCTTGTTTTGGCAGCTGGAGGAGCTGCACTGCCAGAGCTGGCTCCAGCAGACAGGGACATGATGCTGCAGGTTTCTCTTGGCAGGATGGAGTTTGTTTATCTTTCAACCTCAGCTCGTGTTCCTGGGAGTTGTCGTGCTTCCCCATGAGTGGGAATGGAAAAGCAGTCCCAGCCTGGCTGCGTTTTAAGCGTTCTAAAAAGGCAGGTTTTCCACAGCTTCACATGATGTGTCTCCCCTCCATCCCTCTTTTATTTTACTTTCAGGAAAATACCCTATCTTTTCAAAGGAACCACCTCCTGCCTGTGTGTCTGCAGCCAAAGCTTTGTAGTAAAGAGAAAATGCAGCACAGCCGGGAGCGCCACGGGCTCCTGACAGCATTTCAGTCACAGCCAAGTGAAAGGAGAAAAGAATTCCTTCCCAGGTGTGCTGCACTGCAGTGGGAAAAAGGAGCTTCCTGCACTTTATTTGAAGGGCTGCAGGGGCACTCCAGGCCAGTGGCTTCAGGTGTTGCTCTGCAGGCCCAAACACAGGGTGTAGGTGCTGCTCCCTCTGAGAGGTTTGTTGGAACTCTCGGTTAAACTCCATGCTTCGTCCTTCTGTCCCCCTCGGTGAAGGTTGTTTTGAAGAGTCTATTTCCAACTCAGAGCTGTGCTTTTTTTTAGGAAATGCTGAGTTCTGTAGCTTGTTCAGAGCTTTCATTTTTGTGTTTTCATCAGGTAACTTCTTTTTCCTTAATTTTATTTACTTGGAATTTGTCCGACTGTATGCATGCAAATGGAAATTTAACTTACGTGCAACTTAATAGTAAACTGGATTTGGTTAAATAGAAGCAGTTTTTTAAAAAAATGACACTTATTTTTCACTTGAACTTAGCAATCAAGGGAAGTTCACTAAAGCTAGTGAATGAAATGTTTCTTTAAAGCTGTTTTCACAGATAAGTTCCCACTCAAATTCTGAAAAAAATAATAGGTGCTTTGACAGATAATTTTTATTTGAGCTGTGTAATTATCTTAAAATCTGACTGAAACTCCAAAGGAAAGATTTGTGAAGAAAAGCAATTAGTTACCACCAGTTGAAAAAAAAGAGGTATTTCAACTTGTGTTTCATTGTAAATAATAAAACCAGTGCATAAAGGTACTAATATATTATGGAACATTGAAAAGTGTGGAGTGGTTGTGTTGACAGAAACCCAGATATTTGTCTTGTAGTTTTACCTGTAAGTAGAAAGCAGCGCCTTTATTTCTTTATAAATTGTTTTGTTAACAAGTGTTTTAGCCTCACTTAATACAATTAGGCCTTTCCATCAGTTGCCATAAAGTCAAGCTTAATTTTTAACAAGTTCTCTTTTTAATAAAGTTTGACTGCAAATATTTGTGTTTCTATTTTTTTTGGTCCATGTTTTTAATGAAAACAGAAAGACAGAGGAACAAAGAGAGTTGTTGGGTAGCACAGAGCTAATTTCAATATTTGATTACTTTTTAGTTTCTTTAGAAAAKCTGGGCTGGTGATCACCAGAAGAATAAATTTGAATTTCCAACGAGCTTTGTTAAGAAATTCTATTGGAATAGATGACAAAATGGATATTGAAATTCAGCAGTAAATATGGGTTGAGATTTAAAATAACAAGGTAGGGTAAACAGAAATGTCTGCAGCTGCAGATTTGTGCTACTTGTGCTTTGTGGAGTTGTTTTACTGAACCACCGGCTGAACACATGGTGTGCTTGTGTTGGGTGAAGTACTGCATGAAGTGGCTCYGTCTGAGGGAGGACATTTGAGCTCTGGCTACTGAGATTCTGTGCTCCATTCTGCWTGATTCTGATTCTGCACAGGAACACGTACTCCACTTGTCATTTCACATGTGTAAAACTCTTGGTTTTACGTGTGTTGCTTAGTGATGTCGGGGCAAAGACATTTCAGGGTGCTGTACCCAGGTTCCTCACACGTAGAGAAGGGTATGGTGGTCATGTAGAAGAATTGTTCACCTCAATGGTGTAAAGCTGCTACAGAGCCCTTGAGTGGACACGAGTGTAAGAAATTAATAGAGCGTACAGTCTATGGAGTTATTGGATTTTAGTGAGTTGTTGTGCTCGGGGGACTCCTGGCAGAGACACTTTTGCCGTGGTCGCTATAGAATGAGCTCCACAGCCCTCCAAAATGGGAGTAGCTAAATATCAAGGGCCATTTCAAGGGTGCCTGATGCTATCAATATGACCAYGAAGTGATTAATGCAGCTTGTTGAAGTCATTAAATTGAGAGATGCAGCAGGCTGGAGTTTACAGTATTGATCCAATTTCAGTCCTGGTAAAAAGATATATGGAGGAAATATAATGGTATTATTACTGCTCATCGTAAAGCCATGTGCAAAGCGAACAGAAGATCTCTTAAACTTTAGTATTACATAAACTATATAAAGCACTCCAGAAACAAAGGCACATTCATGCTTAAAAGCAGGGCAGATGTTTTATAATGGAAGCAAATTCTACAGCACAAATAATTGCATTGTAAGTCACAGTTGTGATTGTTTCCTTTACGCCGTGCGTAAATGATTCCAAAGTTCCAAAGAAGACATAAACAAGTAAAAAAGGAACTGCTTTCAGTTGCAAATTGCAGGTGCTACGAGACACAATGAACTCAAGAAGTATTGAATTAAAACCTTTTTTCCTTCCCATCTGGCCTACAAAGGTCCACATCGGCTGGGTGCCAGCTGATGTGACATTTCTTCTCATCCTTCTCCAGCAGTTGGCCTCACTGGAGCAGCAGTGGTGGCTGGAAAAGGTCAGCCCTCTTCTTTCCCTGAAACATTTTTCCCCTGCACAGTGCCACTGTGTCTGGGTTGCCTCGGGAAGCCCAGGTGGGGTGTGCACTCTGGGGAGGTTTGACTCCCTTCTGTGCAGCCAGGCAGCACCACAGAAATACTCAAACTAATGAAACATGGAGGGATTTCAATATTTCCAGATGGCTGAGTCCCTTGCAGTTTATACTGTTGTAACTGTACCGTATTTCAATTATTTCTCAGCCATTAGTATGCACAGCTTAGCATTTCTGCTTAACGTTTGATTTCCCAATGAAGGAAGCAGACGAAGAGCCTGCTACAAAGAAATACTTCCAGTGGGGCCTAAAAATATTGCCCATGAAAATTTTCTTGCTCAAAATACAGTATGTTTCTCTGGCACTTTCCAGTGATTATGAAGCTAATGAAAATGGAAGCTGTTGCATCCATCTGTCCTGAATATTACTGGCTTTGGAAAGAGCACTGGGAGCTGTGTATCAATCACAACCTTAGGAAGAATATAGGGTGAACTCACACCTTCACCTGTGTAAGGGTACGTGGTATGTGGCAAGAGGGATAACAAGAACAAGGGGAAATCTGTTTTCCTCTAGGTTTCATTGATTCAAGCAGCAAGGCACGGGAGTGGATGCTGATGTCCTGGTTTATCATATAGATTTAGGCTGTTAACTCCCGTGTCTGCCGCGATTTGCCGGCTGCTATCAGCGCTCACGAATTGGGAGTTGTAAAGGCGGACGTTCAGAGTCATATATTCTGGATATTACCGGTGTCACGGGCGAGTGTTGTGTTATATTGCTACAATTTGCCTCTTGCTGTAAAACTTCTCCTTCTCCCATGCCAAGGGAGAATTCTCTCTCTGTACCCAGTCCCTTCATGTTTCATGCCTTGGCTTTGAGTGCTTTGTTGCCACGGCAACTCCGCACCATCCTTCTGTTGCATTATTGCCGTTCCTATAACTAAGAAGTGCATCAAATAAATTAAACTTGTCAATCACCTCTAAAAAAAGATACTGAAGATGTTTTCTGTCCATTCCCAGTGTCACAGCAGGTGCAAGCAGAGTGCTAGTTCTGGGCTGCACTGCCTGCCTTGCTTTCTTGGTCCTCATTACTTACAACAGATGCACTGAACCTGGCGGGAAATATTTGTTGGCTGAAAACAGTAACTTCCTCTGGATACTAAAAATTCTATCACTCTTACACTCTTTACTGGCAAAAATGTCCCTTTTTATTTTTTTTTGTTAATTTATTCCTAATTGTGGAAGTAAATATATTAATGAGTTCTCAATCTTTAATTCTTAAGCTGTCTTGCAAAAAGAGTTAATTCCTTACGTTTTTGGCCTGTAAGTTGAAGACCAGGTATAGAACAAGACTTCTCAGTCACTTGCAAGTTGGGCTCTATCTACTTCCTGCAAACRTTGATTTTATTTTGTAAGGTGTCTGTCAAAACATGTAAATGCTACTCCAACCTGGCAGTCCATAGAAAAGAAAAAGAAAAATGATCCTTTCAGGGAGCTGCCCAGGAAATACCTGGTCAGCGAATGCAGCTGACATATCATGGTTAAATAGTGAGACATTTTGTTTATAGCTGGAAATGCCAAAAATAGCAAATGTGTTATTTCTCCAAGACACTGATGAAGATAATTACTTGTCACCATTTTATACACGTGTTTTGCTCAGTGAAATGTTTATTTGACTTTTGTCATGCTCTATAAAAAGTAAGGAAAATGAAAAAAATATTTTCCACACGTCATTCTTTAGCTAAAAATAATATAATTTTGGAAACGTGTAATCTACTGCAAATTATATTTCCCATTATATGCCTGATAGCTGGAGGCTTTTGTTGTATTGTTTGTAATTCCCAATCTGAGACTGTGCTGAACACGATGTAATTTGCTCGAAGGCTGTGTAACTCACGGGAGGGGATACAAGGAATTCCAATATTCCCATCAACAGTAAATTGGTCTGAAACCATATTATTTGTTTCCATTTTCTTCTGAGGGAGAATAACAACCCTTACACAGATTTTTCCCTCATGCAAGCTAAGTCTATTGGCTTCCAAAGTTAGATAAATGTGTTTCTGGTATGATTTCAAAAGAAAAATAAAAAAGAAGAAAGTGATTTTATAATTCAATAAAAGTCAAAGCCCATTTCTTTTTCAGAGTAACATTGGCTTTTGTTTGCACTGAGGTTATGAGGCACTGCTGCTTCTTGTGCATTTGAATGTTCAGGTGATGAAGCAGTGTGTTAATGATGCATTAAGTGAAGAAATAAATGTGTTATCAATTTAAGAAAAAAACACCATAAGAATTTTTTTTTTTTTGTCTCTGAGGATTTTGCAAGTGATTGTGCTCTTAAATTCAGCCAGTGGTTAAATTCAGCCATCTCTTGCCTTACAGGTCACAAAACTTTTGCCAGGTCTGAAAATCCTATTGATAAGGAAGAGTGGAGATGCTTGCACTGGTAATTATTCCAATTTCTATTTTGTTAACTATTGCAAGAAGGCAGGTGGGTAGAATATATTTTCTGGACATTTAAACATCCTGTCTTCTTCACCAGGGACAAATAAAACTATTAATATTCATCCCAAGTAATCTGTTTATATAAGAAAATGACTCTTTAATAGGTAATGAGGATTTCTCTTTTATAGGCTGGGCAGAGTAGGGAAGTCAGCTCTGGCAGTGATTAAAGCAGCAGGAGTGCAGCAATCCTCACAGATGTTAAATTTCTCCCCTGCAGAGAACTTTTCCTTCATTTTACCCTGCCACTGGGGCTTGGTTTTGTAYGTGGGCTCAGTACACCTTCCTGTAAGAACAAATCTCCATCAGCAAGGAGACACCAAGGCTCTCCCATCGCTCAGGATGGGTTTGTAAAKGAAGGCAGGCCGAAATCTGAACTAATATTTTGAGCTGGTGTGACTGCAGTGTTGCAGCAAAGTTTGTTCCTCTCACAGCACAAAGTGCAACTCCGAGATTTTGCTGTCCTGGGTCTGATGGCTCCTGTTGGGAACAGTCCTGTGCTAACTGTGAAGTGCTAAATGCAGAACAGACACCAGTCTGCACCCTTCCCCTCCTCAGGGAACTGATGAGTGTCTTTTTGTCTTCTGGGCATTGAAACTCTCAAATAAAATGCTGCATTAATGCCAGCCTGTGACAATGAAAAATATTCCTGCTGATCTCTAGAGTCTCTGCAAACCCTGAAGCAGCGATTGTGATTCCATTCAATGCCACTGACAGTTTATTCTAAAATAAGCTATTTTCTTTTATCAAAGGGGGTGATAAGAAGTACAATAAGCTGTGATACAGCCACTGCTGTAATAAGGAATCATGCTCCTGGAACCATTCTTTAAACCAAAGTGTTATAAAACTCTYCTTCTCCCTAGACTAAACAAACAATTAACGAATCCTGTGAAATAAGTGACAGCTCCACAAGCTCCCAGCGTTCTCCTGGGAAAAGGAATTTATGTTTCCTGTAGCTCAGAGCACATTTAAAAATAATTCAAGGCAAGGAATGGAAAAGGGTGGAAAGAAGTTTCAGGGCAAGTTACATCAGAGCAGCTCCACTCTCACCAGTGTARCCAGTACATCAGCAGCAGCAGAAGGGGGAAGTTTCCCAGTTCTGCATTGCCAGCATGGTTAAATGTATTGGGTGTAAAGCAGAGTTTCTTCCTGTTATCTCTCATTTGTGTCTTCTTCATTGCAAAGGAAGTGCTTTTTGGGGGGAATTTTGAGAATATTTACGAACTGTATACTGATTGTGAGATATAAGGATGTTGAAGATGATGCCAGGGGTCTGTTGCACAGGACCAAGGAGTATTTAACTCCCAGAACAGTCAGAGATATATTGTAGGAGATATTTGTCCTACCCTAAGAGCCATTTGAGTCAATCTCTGATATAAGAAGTCATTTTAATCTATGTTGGTATTATTGCAGCTTTGTCCTATTTATGGAAATCCGTTGTTTTGAAAAGATGCATTAATTTCAGTTTTACCTAGCAGTAAGGCTGAACCACAGAAATCCATCAAGCTGTAAAATGCACCATCCCTATAGTGTGTGTCCCAGTGAGCTGTGACACTGGCTCTTTCCTGTGGCACTTCAAGAATATGCAAAAGCTGCCCCTGCARCTCATAATTCAGTAAATTAAACTAAAAAACTAATAAAAATTCAGCGGCAGTTTGCAGGCACATAAACAAAGTTGTTGAAAGGTACTGTTAAATAGTTCTCTTGATCCCTAACCTGTCCTCCTGGACAATTCCTGGGTATCTTTGGAGAGTTAATGGGAGCATCCCCCACAGGCAGACAAGGCCAGCACAGTGCTGGATATTTCCTGATTTCTGTGTGTACCATTCCACATGATTTGGCCCCAGTGACAGAGAACTGCTGGGAGTATTTTGAATTTTTTGGTACAGATGTAGCCGAAGAGCAACTGGGGCTGTTGTGGGAACCTTACATTGCCACGTGTTCTTTTGGAAAAAGCATCTTCCTGTGACCAGGGCTAGGCAGGTAACTCTCTCACACACAATCAGGTCCTGGAGAAAATCTGAAAGTCCAAAAAGGACTTGAGGGATTATTAAAAAATGAGRTGATGAAAGCTGGGGTTTTGCAACAAAGCCTCTTTTACTGATGTTCGAACTGTGAGTCAGGTTGATGCACTCTTCACACCACAGAATAACCAGAATCAAATTATTTACCTACATAGTGACCTAAACCCCCTCATGTTTTTGCATGGTTTTGTTCATTTTTAGAAACAAGTTGAAGCAGAACCTTTTTTAAGGCATCACATTATTTTTTTTGTCCTTTTCCATATGATTTAAACATATCTTTAGCTATTGGATGCCTATAACCCCCTGTCTACTATGGCAGAAATTCTCTTTATGTTCCCTGTGTTCCACAGTTGTGGCCCCTGCCCATTGTAATAAGAAAACCATTTTTTCCTGGAAGATTCTGTAATAAGGTTCTCGGTCTGTTTATGTGTTTCTTTTTATGTCACACATTGCCAGAACTGCTCAGGAATTATTATTTTCTATGAAATTTAGTTTTCTCAGAATTGTTTGAATTATTGAAACCAGACCTTTTCTTGGGAATGTTCCACTTATGGGGGGAGGGGGGAGGTGGGAAGAAGTTATCAAAAAAGGTATTTTTGGACCAGATTTTGTGGGCAGGAGGGGGAAAAAAAAAGACCCTCCCCATGCAATCTGACACCTAACACGTGTGATGTAGGAAAATAGCATGATAAGGGCATGAACCAGGCCACTCACAGTCACATGTAAATATCCTTCTGCTTGTAAAGGATTAATATATTTTTTCCCGTTTGAGGTTTGGTTTTGTTTCTCCTTTTATTGTGTGCATGATAATTTTAGGACATCTCAGTTTCATCTGAGTGATAATAGGAAAGTCTGTATTTTCAAGAAGTTTCTCAAAAGGGCAAAGGAGTTTTTTGGGTTTTTTTTTTAAAGCTTTAATCATTACACAACCTGTTAAAGGCATTGTAGCTTAATGATCGATCTCTGCAGGGGCTGTAAAGTACTTTTAAAAATCAGATTTAGAATGGAAAGTTGTTGCACTCTGTGCAAACTCATGCTTTTCACAGCCAAGAAAGCAGCCTTGCTATTGAAGTAACAACTAATTGCCACTTCTGTATTACCTTGAGGTACTTGGAAGGTGCCTGACATCTGTCTCAGCAGCGGTGAGGCTGTGCTCTTTTGTACTTATCCTCCCAGCATCATTAGTCCTAATGGGTGCTGCAGAGGTCTTTGTGCTTGATTAAAATAGGTGCAGGTGATAATCAGCTGCAGTAGCAGGGTGGAATATTTAGGCTAAGGCATTTAGGATGCCTAGGCCTCAGGAGCCCTGCTTGGGATGTCTGCCTTCACTTGGGGTGTGCTAACCCAAAATATTGGGGATGTTGAAGACAGGGGACCCGGTGGAAGTTGATAATTATGTGACCTTGAGAGCTTTCAAAGGGGCTGTAACCATGAGTGAAATAACTCCTCAGAAACTGAGAGGCACGAGCAGCTGCTCATGCCCTGTACTCAGATATTCCCTTCAGGTAAATCTTAACTGCACACCGATATTTATATAAATTCATAACTTATATTCTATGTTTAAAATGGCATAGGTGGCCTTGAGTGAAAATACTGAGAGCTGGCTGCATTAGAGAGACATGGTATAAAGACAAAATTCTTTTGTTTGGCTGATTAGAGGAATTCTTTTGTGTTTGCTGACACTGCCTAACTATGCTCTGTGGCAGGCACTTTGTGTCTGCTGTGGTAAGGATTTGGGAGGGTGGAGTGAGAAGGAAGAAGAGCCTGATGCTCTGGTTCAGCAGAGATTAACTAGCCTATAATCCAAAACTAACCTGACAACAAAGCAAACAGGCTGGAAAAAGCGTTTGAAGACTGAACTGTGTGACCTCATCCTTACCTGCAGCAAGGCAAACCAGGAGAACAGCTCCTTTTAGCAAGGGATTTAATAAACACTCTTTGGCAATTTTCTAGAAGTTATTCTTGCCTACAGGCAAAGAGTGGCCAAGATACAGCTCAGATTAAACTCTGCATTTAGGTGGCTTCACAGTTTTTTAGCAGGCTACAAAGGGGTGCCCATGCAAGTACCATCTTGTCCATTTTCCCAGTCTTGATCCAGAGTGCATGTATTGGAAGTGGAGCTGGGGTCTGGGAGAAAGTTGCCGAAGGTGCAAAGTCACTTAGGATTTGCCTTCCCTTAGATTTTATCAGATTTAGGCACCCAGATTATGTCACAGACATTCAGAATTGTTCCAGTTTCACGAATAGTAGAATTTTAAATTAGTTTAGTTAAACCAGTGGAAAACTCTTAGTTTGGTTTAAATGTGATTTATCCCGAGTCAAGTGCACTCACTAAAAACTAAAATCCTTTTTAGGCAAAACTAAATCAATGTCTCTAAAGTTGATTTACAGTAAAATGTGGCTGCCAACTAGAAGTGAAAATTTAGATACGTGGGATGTTTTCAACTTTTTACTAAAAAATTATCCAAATGGTGTAATAATGATAAGAGATTTTAAATCTTAGTAGCGTTGGAAATTTTGTAAGAACTTTGCATGAATAACTAGAGTTTTTCTTAGGTCAGAGTTTCCTTCTTCCAAAACTCTCATCTCCTGTTCAGTCTTTTCTTTTCTTTTCTTTTCTTTTCTTTTCTTTTCTTTTCTTTTCTTTTCTTTTCTTTTCTTTTCTTTTCTTTTCTTTTCTTTTCTTTTCTTT
>RAHM01000512.1:120594-137664 GCA_003713295.1 Parotia lawesii | reverse complement strand
CTCTCTTTCTCTCTCTTTCTCTCTCTTTCTCTCTCTTTCTCTCTCTTTCTCTCTCTTTCTCTCTCTTTCTCTCTCTTTCTCTCTCTTTCTCTCTTCTTTTTCTTTTCTTTTCATTTTTTTTTTTCAAAGAGAATAGCAGAAAACCACTTTCTCCCCAGGTAAAGTACCTTCCAAAATGTACTGACTTGGCCATTAATGAAGATGATAAGAAGCCTCAGAACTGATCCCATGGAGGACCCCACTACTGACGGGCTTCCAGCTGGACATCGTGCCCCTGGTCACAACCCTTTGGACCCACAGTCTGTCTGGTGACCAGTTCAGTGTCCTTTTATCTGGTACCTCATCAGTTTGTCAGTGAGGATCCACTGGGCAGCTCTCCTCTTGCCCACCAAGCTGACCCCTTGGCTGTAGAAATAAGATCATCAGTCACACTCTCACAACGTACTTCGCCTTTGTGTGTTTTCAGTCTTGGAGAGTTAGGGAGGATCTTAGGTCTGAATTTGCTTTCTGAATGCAGGCAATTTTACCTCATTGGCCTAATTCATTGAATTAATAGCTTCTTCACAGAAACAGAACACTGTTTTCCTCCTTAGCTCACTAGACTTCAGATGTTTTTCTTTCTTTGAAAGAAGATCCTGCTATGACAAAAAAGCTGTTCAGAGTTTTAAACCCATGTTGTAATATTGTCTTAGGACTGCAGAAAGTCAGTTTATTGTCTGAATAATCTTAAAACCTTGAGAAGAGGTGCAAGAATGGATGTGAAAATGAGATTAAAAAAGGAGGATCCAAGAGCTTTTTGGGTGTTTGCTCCACAGGGTTGCTTTCTGCTCAATAAGTAACAGGAGCTGTGAAGGAAATTAGCACTCTTTAATAAATGGGATCCCAGAGCAGCCTATTAGCATGGCACAGTAGTCAGGGCTTCTTTTCTGGAATATTTCTGTGCATCATTTACTGGTGACCTCCTGCAATGGAGGAGGATGCTGTGCTGGTTTGGGCTGGGGTAGGGTTAATTTTTGTCATAGTGGCTGGTACAGGGCTGGGGTTTGGGTTTGTGCTGAACACAGGGTTGATAACACAGAGATGTTTTTGTTATTGCTGAGCAGGGCTTGCACAGAGCCAAGGCCCTCTCTGCTTTTTGTGAAGCCACTCTGGAGAGGGAGCTGGGGGTGCCTGGGAGGGTGGGAGGAGACACAGCCAGGACAGGTGACCCCAACTGACCAAAGGGGTGTTCCAGACAGTGTGAAGTCATGGTCAGTATAGAAGAGGGAAAGAAGGAGGAAAAGGGGGATATTTGGGGTGATGGTGTTTATCTTCCCAAGTCGCTGTTACCTGTGATGGGGCCCTGCTCTCCCGGAGAAGGCTGAACTCCTGCCTGCCCATGGGAAGCAGGGAATTAATTCCTTTCCCCTTCCCTAAACTGTAGAAACTTGGGGAGAAATACTTCAAATTTAAGTGAGTGTTCTTCACTCACCTGTATGCCCACAGGCTGACATGATTAGAGGTTGCAGATAGGAACAGTTTAACTTTTGTCTACAGTAGTTCCTTGATTTTTTTAATCTTTCACCTTTTTTCCATGACAATATTCATTTAAATGACTTTTGCTGGTTTCAGTAGAAAAAGTCTCTATTCTGACAAGCAGTTCTACTTCATGCATATTATCTGTTGTGTGTGCAGCTTTGTCTCAGGCTGTCTTTTCAAAACCTACTGTCTTCTTGCTACTCATCGCAATACAACAATTGTAGTGCATTTCAGGTTGAGCTGAATGCTCTGTTTTGAGCTTAATGCCATTGTCAGTTGAGTAAATTGTTGCCAAACGTTAATTGCTAGGGCTGAATTTTTCTTCGGCAGGTGTTTGTGTATTGAGTGAATCATAATCTTTGGGGGAAAAAATAACAGATTGTGTATTTGTAGCCTGCGTCACAATGGATGGCTCAAAGGAGAGAACAAGTGGAAGGTAAAACGTATGCTGACAATCATAGTAGTTTGGGTTTTTTTATTCCATCTAATGTATACTCAAAATCACAGTGTTTTCATTGTGTAGCTCTTGAGTTTAGCTGTGCCAGCTTTATGTCTCACAGTTTAGTGTGTATTATGCCTAAAGCACACTGAGGAGGGCCAGGGCTTTTGGTGCAATACTCAAGGGTCAACCAGGGTAAGGGGATTTCCCACTAAATATATTGTGATGCAAAGAATTCCCAATTACTCTCATTCAAAGCTAATTTCTTCTAAATGTGCCATCAAGGAATTGTGCCAAAATTTGGCTCTACGTGGGGCTGTGTGAAAGATTTTTTTTTAAAATTTAATTTCAATTTCTAATGACTTGAAATGTGTTAGAATCCAAGGCAAGAGTTGTGGCGCCATTCAGGGAATGTCTTCCATTCTAATGTTTATTTCCTGCTGTTCAAGTGTACTAAAATTCGTTATTACTCAGTGCCTCAGTGCTGTGATTGCACTGCACTGGTGCTGCAATGCTTAAGTTTCTTGCTCCAGATGTCAGATAACATGGAATTTTTTAAAAAATTCTGTTTAATTTGGAACCCCTGTGTTCTTGTCAGCCTCCAGTTGCTTTATATATTAACCTTCTATTGCAGTTTCTGTTGAGCACGCCATTTTTTTTCTTTTTTTTTCCTTGGCAGTGCTGTGTATTGCTGGAAATCTGTCAAATGTAAATGCAGTTTTTTTGGGAGAAATCTTGGTTCTGCCGGAGAGGAAGACATTAAATGTGTTCTGGATCATTTGCTCCTCCTCGTTAGGTAGGCAGGAGCAGTGGGACACTGAGCCATGAGCTTAGGGATGGGGAATGGAACACAGAAGGTTGCTTATATAGGTAATGACACTTAACGAGCTGGTACCCAGAACATTGGAAGCTGTATCTTACAATATCTGTCAGAATGATGAAGAAGAACAATTTTCCCCTTTGCTAGTCTGTCACATATGACCCAAAACATACTCAGAGACTTCACCACACATTAAAACCTATTTTTCATAATCATCTTGTCAGTGCTGGATAGTTAGACTTTCAAGAATTCACCTCATAATTGAAAATCAAAATCATCATCTTCTATATATTTTACTGTACTTTCCAAGCTCTATGAAGAGTCTCAGAGAGCTGCTGTGTTTGGTGTAACTCGGTGAATGTAATATCTGACATGAAATCAGCGAGAACAAACGAGCCTCAGTCTCTTCAAACGAACATGTGGCTGGGCAGCAGCGGCAGAATTGCGTCCTTGACTGTGCTTTTAGGAATTTTAGTCTACACCAGGGACCTGGTGGGATGAGACTGGCTGAAAACCCATGACAAACCATGAGGCCAGCTCTTATTTTCAGTTTTTCTGGCGTCCAGCTATAGCTGTGGATGTCTTCTCATGGGATATATCTCTGAGACTGGAAAAAAACCATCCTGGATGTACGATTGTCAGTCAGTCCTTATCTGCACAGGAAAAGTGAGCAAAGAAACCTTCTGTGACACTTCTACCCTACAGAGGAGCAGAAAAAAGGTGCAAAGAAATCATCATAAAAGGTTTCCATTTCCTCAGGCAGCCTTTGTTGTAGCTACAGGAATTTTGGAGAGATCTCCAGGAGATCTCAGCACAAAGCACCAGGTCATATCCTGCATGTGCCTTTTGATCAAATCTTCCACAGATTAGTGGTCATGTTTCTTGAACAGAACCCAGGATCAGGGTGTGATTTGCTGCTGTAGACACACCTGGGCAGAAGTCAGGAGCTCCTGAAGCTCTTTCTCTGTGGTGCCGTTCAGCGTCAGCATGGCTGTGTCTCCAGAGGCTCTGGGTCTGTGGCTGGGCAAGGACACTTGCACTTGGAGCTGGAGGATCAGAGTACTAAATCAGCTTCTTGTACTTTGAAAACCTCTCTGAAAATCTTCCCCAGATGAGCTCTATCATGTGCTTCCTGAATTTTGGGATTTTGCTTTCCATTGTAACAAACCCAGAACCTGCTTCGGACTTTTCTGAAGTGTACTCTGACCTGATGAGTTCTTCAAGTTCTGAGCTTTCTTGAATGAGCAGAGGCATAGACCCTCTTAGATCAGCAACGAGATCTTAAATGACCATCTCAAAATCTCAGGGGCTCTCATTCTTTCCTAAAACTAAGGGAAGGTTTGCAAATATGGGGCAAAAACAGCAATAGGAGAAATTATTTTCCTGCTCTTTGGGGCTTTTAAATTTACGTCAATTCAACCTTTTTCCTTGCTGTGAATTTCTGCTGTCTCACTAATTGCACAAAAGAGTCAGGATATTTTCCTTTGCAAGTGCATCCTGAGGAAGTCGATTGGCATTATTGAAAATCAGTGCCTAATGTTCTCTCTCTCTTTCCATTTTACTGTTTGCTGTGAACTGCAAACACTGCACCTGAGGGCACTAAAATCAGACGGGTCAATTGAGCTGTGCACTCAGAAGTCTGGCTCAGCAGAATCTCTGGTTAATGTCCTTAAGATTCCAGGTATTTTCTCCATAGGCTTTTCCAAATGGCTACATGAAAATGAATGTGGTCGGTTTTAAAATACTTTTAATTGAGAAATGAGCTGTCCACTGCCTTAACACTGCTTAACTGTATGTATTGATTTCTACCCTCCATGCCATTGGCTGAATAAGTATACCAAGGTTACAAAATGTGAAACCTTATTCATTTTTATTAAAGAAAAGCATTACTTCTCAATGGCAAAAAAGACATTAAAGAATCACCTTTCATCCCCAATATTTAGAAGTTAAGGCCTTTAAAGTAAGATGTATGGTTATCAAAGGTGAAAACTGTTTGACTTTTTTTGCATAAGACATCTGAAATATTCATTCCGTGCCAGATCTGCTATCCAGAGGAAACATCAAAGGGAGCAGGTCTCATTAGGAGAGCTCTCCTGACTTTGACACATGCCTCCAACATGCTGGGGAACTTTCAGAGCAGTGTGTAGGGATTCATCATCCCGACTCCCAGCAACGGCAGTTGTGGCTCCACAGTGGAACCACTGCTTTGAAATTCCCCTGCGTATTTAGGGAGGTTTAATTGGGATGGAAATGTGGTTGCAGGAAACATGAGGATAACACTTTCCCTCCGTCACCTTGTGACGCTCTCGTGTGACAGGTTTCTTTCTCCTTTTAACATCAAATACCTCTGAGACCAGATATGCTGCTGGTAGGTGCCTCCACAGTAAGGGCAGGTGCACTGGCACACTTGGCATTCCAGTGGATTAGAATTCCTGCGTGCAGAGGAGTGCTTAAAGAATTACAGCCCATTACTACTTCTCCCTTATTTTGAGCAGTTTTTCTAAGGAAGCAGTGAAAAGGGTGCTCAGCTTGGATAAATTAGTCCAACCCACATTGTCTTCTTGAGGTGCTTGTCTGGTCTGTGCTATATTAGAGTTTAAGCACATCATTATTTTTTGTAATGTGCTTCTCAGGTGGGGCTGAGCAGTGGTGTCTCCATCTTAAAGAAAGGAAAAAAGGGAATGAAAGGATTAAAGATTATTTTTGGTTTTGCTTTGTTGGTTTTTGTGTTGGTTTTTTTTTTTAGAAACATTCTTTCTTATTCAAAACAGCTTTAGTGGAGCTCAGTGATTGATTAATTTGCCAAAACCCCTGATTTTAAGATTGATGAAACTGGCAGTAGAGACAGCTTACTCTGAATGGAAAAACAGATCTTCTTCATTCTCTCTGTGTGCTCCACACTTCCGTAGCTTCACTTTGACTCCTGCTTTGGACTTGGAGGGGGAGTTCAAGGAAAGACATAGGTCAGGCTGAGCTTCCAGAGCTGTAGCTGGGAGAAGCAGAGACAAAGCAAATAGGAATGGTTTTAGTCACTGAGTTGTGGGAGAATGAAAACTCCATAGATACCTTTTTTTGACTAGCATTGAAATCCCCTGGGAATGGGTTTTGTTTTGGTTTTTTTTCTGACTACACTCAGCAGTGACTGGTGACAGGTTGAGAAGCAATGAGCACAAGAGGAAATGCAGGGAGTTCTGTTTAAATATAAGAAGACAAAAAAATGCCCTCATTTTCCTGTGAGGGTGGCCAGACACTGACCCAGGTTGTCTAGAGAGGGTGTGGAGTCTTTCTCCTTGAAGATATTCAAAAGCCATTTGGATGTGGTCCTGGGCAATTGGTTGTAGGTGGCCCTACTTGAGCAGTGGGTTGGACAAGGTGACCTCCAGAGGTCACTTCCAACCTCAGCCATCCTGTGATTCTGTGAATAAAGGTATGTACACCCTGTGCTGAAGGTGCCACGCTCTTTAATGACAGAAAAGATTGTGTGAGGTTTGCTCCTGGCAAGGTAGCTCATTATCTTTAGGAGTGCTAAGGTTACTATAGGAACCCAAAGGTTTTACTGGGAATAAATGTGATAAATAGACAGTACTAGCAACATAAAGCTGCATGTTTTATATCAAAACTGGTCTGTGTTAATGCTTCCTCAAATCCTACTAAATTACATCCTTTTAAATTAATTAGTCCTCTTTCTTTGCAGAACCTATTAAGGAGAAGGACAGGCCATAATAATAATAATTGTCTGAAAGTAATAGTTGAGAATTATCCACCACAAGAAGCCTTGATCGGTGAGGAGCACTCACCCTTTTCCACGGGGTGGTGGAGTACTCTAGTGTGGCAATTCCTGTGCTTTGGATATTCCACACAACCAAAACTTTTCCTGCTTGTGTCCATCAAAAATTTCATAGACATTTTCTCATTCAGGTAGAAGTCTAGTCCCAGAGTTCTGTTAAAGACACCCGAAATTCTATTTGCGTTAAATCTCTGCAACCATGTTGTTAATTTGAGCTCTGTTGTGGGTGAAAGCTGCTACACGTATGCAAAAGCATAATTGCTCTGAAAATTGGTTGTTTACCTGCTGGATGCAGACTTCCTGTGGGTTTTTCTATTTAAAACAGAAAACAACTGCTCTGCAAATTCTTGCAAATGTCAGCAGTTTCCATGCATTTAACTTTTCTCACTTCCTGGGAGGATGGTGGGATTCACTTTCTGGAAGCCAAAGAGAATGTAATCATCTTCCTGTATCCCAAGGCTGCTGCCAGGTCCCTCTGGATCATCAAATTATAGCTACTGGAGACAGTGAAAATTCACCTTTAGTGCAAGAGAGCCGCAAGACTTTCTTGAGTGAGTGACTTTAAGAAATTGATATTAACCTTCTACCAGCCTTTGCACCACATATTTGCAACAGGTAATTTAAATGATTTTGGTAGACGGCAGTAACTGCTTGGGATGAATGTCATGAACATGCCCCATGAAATCCCTAATGTTTCCAGGCATGGGGAGGACTCTGGGGAGACTGGCAGCACTGGTCACAGTTCATCAGGTGAAAAATGCTTCCTGCAGCTGCATATTTCCAGGACACCTTGCTACAGCCAGGGCGACAGAGAAAATTTTCCTAGGAAACCGGGGATGTGAGTCCACATGGCTTTCATGGCTTTCCAATAAGTGGCTGATTGGAGCTGAGGTCTTGATATTGTTATAATATTCTCTGGCTTCTAATGCTGCTCCAGGCTGCCACACAAGGAAAATGTGCCCAGAGTTTCATCCCTGGCGCTGTAATATCTCCTGCCTAGGTCACGCCTTGGATGCCATTAGGGAAGTATTAAAACATACCTTACGTATAAAATTTGCAACTTAGCTCATCCCTTGAAAGGTTTTGAATTCTGGACAGCAAAAGCAATTAAAATTTAAGGAAAATATTACAAGAGTGTTTTTTTAATACTGGATTTTAGTTCCAAGTAGGCACACATTATGTGCTTATGTACACTCTTATGTACTGTCAAAAGAGAGGATGTTTCTCTAGATTAATTCAGGTGTCTGTTAAGACAAAGTTCAACCCACCTCAGTTTTTCTGGGATACTGTTTATAGTACCAGTTATTGAACATAGCCAGACTGTTTTCTGTTCTTAGGGAGGTGTAGTTTAATTCCTTTGTATTGCAGCTACTACCAGGACTCAAAGTCAGTCACTGGAGGTCATCAAAAGGTCCTTTGATCCATAATCAAAAGGAAGTGAAGTATTTCTTATATTTTTGATGAATTTGCCATGTTTTCTTATCTTTTCAGTTGCTAGTACATAGTGTAAAATAGTAATTTCTGAAATTTGCCCATGTCTCATCGTGTTGCAGCCACGTCAGTTTGACCACAGGCAGTGCTGCAGAAAATATTGAAGAGAAGGCAAACATGAACAGTAGTAGAAAATTGTATTATCAGAGACATGTATATGTATGAAAGAATCTGTGTGTACCAAGTCTTATTGCTGCTTCTCATTTCATGCTTTAGCCGGGTGAGGAAAAACGACACCCAACAATCACAGCATGAATTGTGCATGTTATGAGGAAAGACTGTGCCCCAAAGTATGTTTTCTATATGGATTTATCGCTCATATGGTCACCTGAGAGCTCTGCACAGACACAAAGCGAGGCATTGGAGAAAAAAACAAGTACATGATGGGAAAGAAAATGCAAACAAAGTACAAGTTATTTTGTGCAAAGTGTTTGTGCATGGGTGGGTTTGGAAAGTGTGGAACTGCTACAATTCACCATCTACTTAAAGAGATTTTTGTGTGATAATCTTTGCATCCATTTGTTAAACTGTCAGTGATATTGTTCTGGTTTGGTATGCTGCTGTGCATTGTGAGTGTTCCTAATCTTCTCTTCAGGTGGATTTTCGACTTGATCTGCTTCAGCTATTAAAATGGGAGATCAAACAGAATTTTGAAGGCTAGGATCACTTTTTAAAAAAATATCCTTGTCCATATTGCATGTTCAGATGCTGTAGTAATGGCTGGTGGAGCAATAGATGTTTAAACTTCATCACACTTAACAAAAACATTGTCTTTTGTTAAAAACATTCTTCCTCTAAAACTGTCCTACACCCTGCGTTCTACGATGGAGTAGAATAGAAATTGGAGAAAAAGCTATTAAGTCAATCCAGGCCATCATTCCATGGAGGCAGCATTGTTTGCTGCACTGAAGTTTTTAGCTCTAATTTGAGCTAGTTTTCAATTTCCCATGCAATGGGGTTTCGGCTGCACCCCTTGGGAGATTATTTCACAGTACAATAACTCTGCTGTGATGTTTTGCTGATATCTGGCCTTAATCTTCCCTTTTAATTTCATCCCATTTTTTGCTGTTATAGCCCTAGGTGTCACACTAAACAATTCCCCTTTTTCCTAAGTGGTTAGCTCATCAAATATTTCTGGACAGCTACTTTCCCCCTTAGTTCAGTTGTTGCTTGGTTAGTATCTAATCTTAACATTTCTGTGAAGATTTATATTTAAGCGTCCTGTCATTGGTCCTTTTTTACTTTTTTTTTCTTTTTTTCTTTCTTTCTTTGCCACGCCTGGCATCCTTATTTGTGAACATCCCATTTTTGAGAGCTACTGAGCTTGGAGTGTGTTACAGAACCTTGCAGACTGGTGCTCTCTCCCCCCTCACAGAGCTGGCCACAGGTTCACCAGTTTTATTTTTGTTGCCCTGCCACATCCTCATTTGGGTTTCTTTTTCTCAGGCTTACTGCTTTCCAAATCTTTCTTTCCTATTGCAGTTCTGGATTTTTTTCTTACTAAGGAATTCAGGAAAAACACACAATTAAATGAACAAGCGTTTGTTGAATTTCGTACTTTTCGGTTTTTCTGATGTCTTGCTGTAACATGGATGAATAAATTAACATTTGCCACTTTACTGTTCTTCAGTACTGCTAAAATACTGTTTAGGATTCTCACATCAGTTGAGATAGTAAATAAAACAGTCTCGTGATGTGCCACTAGATTGGTAAAATAAGTACTGCATAGTAGTGAAAACTGCCTTGAAAATATCAGTGAGACTGATACTTTTTAATCTTTCCAAATAACTCCCCTCTAGAAAACTCTGCCTTTTGGAAGAATAGGAATACAATTGAGTCTGTGAATGGAACTAATAGAAGTCTCACATCCCTTGTGATTTCATACAAAATGACTCTTTAGGAATTTTTTTTGGTGAGTCTAGCAATATTTCTTCACTTGCTGGAGGCACTTAATGATTTAAGAGTCTCAGCTTTCATTTTTAAAAGAATTTGTCTTTCAGGCTTAATTGACTGCTGAGGAAAGTTGAAAATATGACTCTGGAGTTTCCAAAAATATAGATAAGAGGAACTGAAGCCTTTCTTCTCTCTTAAATTATCGCCGCTTAAGCAACTTTCAAATCATTTAGATTGACCTAAATTATTCCCTCTGCCTTCACAACTACGGGGGTGTTTGTGGTCCTCTTCTAGCTTGGCTTAGAAGCAGGTAGGTGGCTCCAGACCCTTGTGTGGTGTGACCTTATTTAATTACAAATAATGAGCAAATTTTTGTGCTGAAAGCAAAAGTAATCAAAACCAGCTTCCTGACTTATTTACCAGGATGCATTCCTGCTCCTTACTCAAGCTCCTCAGGCTCCTTCGTCGTATTTATCTTGTTATTTCTCAACATGATTCCTTAAGTCAGATGGAGATAGGAAGCATTTAAAATGGTCACCACGACGGGATGATAGCAGTATTTTAGGCAGGTTTGTGTCTCAGTGTATCCTACAGCTGATCCACTCTATCCTTTCTGTCCCATGAAGGAATCTCACATATTTTAATTTGTTGACTCAGTTTCCTTCCTCTATTTTACATCCGGGATGAATCCTCTCCTTTGCCATGGCAAATTTTCTCTGGCATTCAGACTAGATGAATGACTAGACAGTTTAATAGGCTAGAAGAGTATGTCTTTTCATCTTTATGTAACACATTTGAATATACACTCCCTTTTTACAAGATGTTTTATCCTGAGTGATAAAAAAAAAAAAGATGAAAAATGATGAAAAAAAAAAGATGAAACTGAAATGAAATGTTTTGCACATGCCATGAGATTACAGCATATAATGTTCCTATAATGTAAACATTCTTCGACACATTATGGTGTATTTGACACACAAATTGCAGCTTGCATTTTTTTGCAGTGCTAACTAGGTGACGTAATTGCTGCATTAGGAAAAATCTGCACTGTATTTCTAGAGAAAAGTTCTTAAGACCATCTACAGCAGCTTGTATCGTGTACTGCAATTTTCTCAGCCGCTTGACGGACTTTCTGCAGCTTTTAAAGGACAACATGTCATGGTAGAGGTGATTCTCTGAGTCTGTGATTACCAGATGACTGAGTACCCAGAGCATGAACCATACTTAGGGCTGCCACCTTCCTCTCCTGAAGCTGTGGGGCTGTCAGGTAGGCACAGGAAAAAAGACTTGGTATAGTCACGATCCAGTTCAAAAGACACAGGAAGCCACTCACCAAAACTATTTCAAGGAGTGGCATATGAATTTAGATATTGGCACTGTTACTGTTGTAGCTTTGAGAGTAACTTCAGAAGTTTTGAGAACGTTCATTACATTATTTGCAAGCAGTGGCATCAGCTGGGATTCCTTTTTGCAAGTTAAAATCATACCAAAATGATACGGCAGGATTTTATTGTGTAAATAAAAAGCTGTTTGCTGTAAAATGATTTAAAAAAAAATTATTTACTGGGGCTTTGACGGTATTGGGTATTGGCTGAGTAGAATTTGTGCACCTATGAATTACAGTAGTCACATACATGGTTTCAACCTAGACAGGTTTGRATAGATTTATTCTTGAAGAGTTGACTTCTCTGTCTACGTGGARCAGCATGTACTAAAAATCTGTTGATTTTTATATCAGTAACATTTTTACTATATCAAGCTTCTCTGTTWTCAGATGTGCTCATCTTTCCCCAATTGCATTATTTGTTGTTTATTCATGATAAGAATGGTAACAGAATGAAATGATGATCATAAATATTTGTATCAAAAAATCAGGCTTTCAGAGAGCTTTTTGAAACAGAGATAGGAGGACAACACTGAAAACAAATTATAGGAATATCTGTAGAAAAACCCCAGATAACCAAGAAACAGTAAAATAGCTACTGGAAGAACAACCATTGTCAATAGCAAAGTTTATTAATAGGAAAAAAATGAGGGAATGGCTAAGGGCATGACCCAAAAGCATAGGCCTAGATCTTAGAAAATAACCATTCAATAAAAGATGAACATGTTCCATGAAACAATATTTGAAAATAAATAGTGAATTGAGATAAAAATAGAAATTTGAAGATTCTGTTAATAATATGTGTGCCRGAGGATCCCCATTTCATGGAGTACTCTAGATTTGGGTCTCCATACCTCTTCAGGTATAACTGGTGGCAGTGAAACACCCATGTATGTAAATACACTTCTACTGCTATGAGACAATGTTGGAAATATTCCAGATTTACACAGGTCTTTGTGTTTTGTGAAATCAYCATAGGCTCTGAGGACCTGATCACCCCTGGAAAAGGTGCTGTTCATGTCCAACATGACAGCCTGGTGCATCCTGGCAGGGGCATTTTTGGCACCTGTGCTTCAAACAGGCCAATCTGTTCTAGAGCTTTGATATTTGCATCAAAACTCCATGCAAACACTGCTTTTTCCTGTCGCTGTTTTCCCCACGGATGAGTGGAGAAACGACACGAAGTCCAGGCTCAGGGATAATGGATGCTTTTTAATGAATTCTCAGAAGGCTTTTATATGTTAGTTCGCAAAGTGGCATAAGGTAAYTGATTTTTTGCCATCCACCCCTTAAGGGGATTGGTCAAGTTCTAAGACACCCATCTCTGAATGTTTTTCTGGTTAGAACCATAACAATTCTGCAAAACCACCTGCAGCTGCAAGAAGTTTACAAAACTGTAACATTGTTTTGAGTTACTTGCATGGGAAAGACAGAACTCTCACRAAAAATGCTGCAGAGAGCTGAAGAAATTCTCTGCTGAAGCTTTTTCAGCACCCATATTTTCCCATTGTTGTAAARTTGCTTCTGCCTTACTGAGATCACCAGAAGTACTTTTGTGTGCCTGGATAAAACTCGTGAGAAGCTGTGAGGGCTGTGATTTGTATTGGCACCTGCAGGACACCATGCAGGGGTAGCAACAAAAGAGATCTTCTGATTAAAACATGGATAGTTCACCTGCTTGTGATAAGGGCAGYTACTTGCACAGATGGGTGAAGCAGGAACACCACAAAATAAAGAGATTAAGCTGCAAATAGTGAGGGTGTTATGTATGAAGTCCTAATGAATATTCATATAATAACTAAAGCGACTGCTGACACGGAGTGCTAATCCTTTCGCAAATAACAATTAGCAGAGAGGTTGTAAAATGGATGCTAATTTGCTCATAGTATCAAGAGCTGAGAAATATCCTGGCTGAACAAAGGCTTTTGAATCTGCAGAAAAATCCTGCACTGTGAATCAGATTGCAAAATGATGAACCACATCGCAATTTCTAAACAGGTTGTTGCAGAGGACCAGTCATTTGGATGAAAATGTGAACAGGCCTCCTAAGTATCATCTAAGAAATTATCTAAGTATTATATCTCCATTATATAAGTATTATCTGTTGTCTAAATATCTACACAGAAATCATCAGTAAGAACACACTGCTACAGGATTCAACTCATTCACTGAATTCGGCTGTAATGGAAGTAGCATTATAGAAACAGGAATTCAATTTTCTTGCTTACTTCAGAGGTGTTTGGGAATGAAAAATGTGGCATTTTTGTACTGAATCCGATGCATAAATTACAATTATTGATGTACAGTGCATGGTTTGTTGCTGTAGCTATTGGAGGCTGAGCTAGTGTGGTGGTTTGACCCAGGCTGCCTGCCAGGTACCCACCACTCCATCAAACCCCTCTGCCACAGGGCAAATATGAACATCAACTCAAATTCAACATATATTGCAGATTTTGATGGATTCAGTCCTTTTAAAAGTCTCAGTGTCTATGCAGATCAGCTCCTAAATGCTTTTGAGAAGCTGTACTCATGACAGTAATTACTGTTTACTTATGGAGCTGATATGGAAAATGAAGATAAAGCCCAATGCAATGTGTTCCATTATGAAGATACACTTTTAAGCTGGCGGTTGTAGATGATTCATGTCCTTTGCAGGTCTAAATCTGAAGAAGATTGACCCCAAAGGACACTTGGTGTGTCCTATGTCACACTGTTACCAAAAAAAGGAGATAAGGAGTGTAAGAAAGATAGAAAATGTCAAGTGCTGTGCTTTCCTCTGAATAATACATCAGTTTAGTGGCTCAYCTGAATCATCATGCTTAATAGCCACTGAAGGATGAGATCTCTTCTCCATAAACTTATCTAATCCCTTTTTGATCCCCCTTCAATACTAACAGTGCAATAACGTGGTGTCTTCCATGGGTTTCCACATGCATACATCCTGTTAGCAGCACAGTGTGCCCAGCAGTGTCTACACTGGTATCTCAAGCACTCAAGCACGTTTGGTTTTAAGTGTTTTCCTTATTTTCCACTGGCTTTTTTTTTTTTTTATTCCTGGTGTGTGCATAAATGAGTTAAACCCATTGTGCAGTTTGTGCATAAATGAGTTAAACCACCGAGGAACCACCATGTTCATGTATTTGAGTGATTCACCTGAGTATATATGTGCTGTAAGGAAAGAAAGAACTCTTGCTGTCTTCAGAGAAAGGTCTGTGCAAACAGACATTAATTCTATCATCTTCCCTTCGTTCTGCTCCCTCCCAGCTCCCAAGGCAGCTSTGGTATCTCTCTTGCCCCTGTGAAATTAGTCTAATTATCAGTTAATGATTGAAACTGACGGTTCAATACACGTGCTCTGACACRCTGCAGACTGCTAATTTTTAGCAGCATGGAATCAGTGCASAAACAAAACTTGACAACGTAATATAAACAATTCTGAGAAATTATTGGTCCGTGAGAAGTGAAGTTTTGAGGCAACTGAAACATATCCCTTTGAAACTGGCTGTGTTTCCCACAAAAACAGGGAATGAGAAAACCGAAACAGCTATTTTTATTTTTTTCTTAATTAGCAGAATATATCGTGAGGTTGTTAGGTACCATTTACAAAAAAGAGAACAGAGATATAATATAATCATACCTGCTGTTGGGAAAGGTGCCTGATATAAGAGAGCCAGGTTTGCACCTCCTACCCACACAATTAGGGTCTCAGAGTAGCATTTATACTCCCAGCTTGAGCTGTGATTTTTGGAACTGTTGTCAGGCTATGGATCAATTTTAACTGCAGCTCCTGGCATGAAATCAGCATAAAACATGGACATTATGTGTTATTTTAGTTTGGACCATTAGTGGTCATACTACTTTACTTCCTGCATGAAAGAATTTTTGACAACTGATAAGAAATTATGTTGTCTTCACCAATGGTTTTTAAGGAAATAAAAAGCCGGTGAATATTTTAAAAATCGACACATGCCAAAATAGCTGGAAATTTTCATGTTCAGTCTAAAACTGTCTCTGTATCAGGTGGTTCCTGATAAATTGGAATGCAAAGCCTTAATTAGCTGGGTGCTACAGATGGACTTCTTACAGCCACATCCTTTTAAAAAACAGAAATTAGGATTTCAGATGTGTGTTTGACAAATTTTATTGTAAATTTTATAATCATGATTTTCTTAAATTTAAAGGTTGAGCTGAAAAAAAGGATATAAAACCCCAGATTTTTCTTTAAAAGAAAAATTGATTAATTCCACTATAGGTAAGTTAAATGCAATATTCATTCTCCACAGATGCTGAATAGAATTTGAGCTTTCATTTTCTGGTCTATGCAGAAAGTTGGGCACTTTGGAAATCCTTTAAAGAAATTCTCCAAGTGAAGAAGGGTTCAGAGTAAGCCTCACCTCTCACTTGCAAAGCCACAGGAAGGAGGAACCTCAAGGGACAGCCTGYTTGTCAACTTTATTTCTATGTATTGTTAACATAACTGCTCCTCCAGTTGTGGCTCATACTAATTTGGATATCCTTGATTCAAATGAAATAAAGTAGGAAACACCACTCAGTAATTTCCACGTAAGAAAGAAAAAGCTGAAAAGTTTTGGTATACCGGTAAAAAAAAAATTATTTAAATTCTAAAAGTGACAACTTKTTCAATCCTTCTGTTAACCCAGAGCTTAAGCCAAGTTCCTTAAAAAAATCCTAAAAATGTGTGCGTCACAAATATGGTTCAACATTAAAGTGAATTTATACCAAGTAGTGGGTATGGAGCTATCTTAGTGGAAATTCTACATCTTAAATCTTGACTGGGGAAAACATGCTGTGTTTTAATGCTACCTGCATAAATCAGAGCAGGGGGAAATGTTTTGACTGACATCTTGAAACAGAAGCTACACTTCTGCTGTCTTTATGACATGGTTTTATGACAATTGAGGTTTCAAATCAGCAATGATACAAAAATCCTCCTTTCAACTTATCCAGATGAAGAGCAAAGTTGCCTAGATGTATTTAAATGAAAAAAGGCTGAAATTGCCTCGAGAAAGTTAATTTCAAGATAGGAGTAAAATGTTTGAGTCAAATTTGCTCTGTGCCATCAGTAGGCTTGAAGCAGTGTAGAGACATGAGGTAAAAATTTCAATATTTCAAGAACTAATATMATAAGGAAAACAAAGCAGATATGGAAGTAATCTTTCAATCAGAAATTTTATTTGCTGAGATGTATCACCTTACGCAGACACACTGGAAGAGATTGCTCTTGCTAAAATATGATGATGTTTACAAAGTACTTACTGGGCATGACATAATATATCTGACAACTTCCAGGCAGAATATAAATGTGAAGGATGATGTTCAGGCAGGCACGCACTCATGGAGAGGGCGCTGCCCCTTTTCACTGCAGTGCCAAGAACGTGTTTAACTCAGGCTTGTGATAAGCACAGGTAAAGCACTCTTACATTATTACTTGAAAGGGGATGGAAATTAACAGAGTGAAAGTGGAAAAAAAGTAGATTTAAAAGATAATCGGTGTGTTTTACTTTCCACAGTGGTTTCAGGATGTCTGGAAGCAGGCCAGCATGGTATTGTTTCTCATGCCTCTTCAAGGAGATGCATATTCTCACTATGCCTCTCTCRACTGGCTCTTTTGTTCCTCTTACAAACATTGCAGTAAGTACAGAGAGCAAATGAAAACAAGAGAAAACAGCAATTATTTCCTTTGTACAAACAGCTCTGTGTGATGTGCTGTTGGACAA
>RAHM01000512.1:0-120219 GCA_003713295.1 Parotia lawesii | reverse complement strand
CTGATAGTGCTCAGTTCCTGTGTGCAGAGAACAGGGATGTTTTCCCAGTTAATGCTATGGGTGAGGCTCAATCTGAGGCTTGGAAGGAATGGCTGATAGTGCTCAGCTTCTGTGTGCAGAGAACAGGGACATTTTCCCAGTTAATGCTGTGGATGAGATGCAGACTGAGGCTTGGAAGGAATGGCTGATAGTGCTCAGCTCCTGTGTGCAGAGAACAGGGATGTTTTCCCAGTTAATGCTATGGGTGAGGCTCAATCTGAGGCTTGGAAGGAATGGCTGATAGTGCTCAGCTCCTGTGTGCAGAGAACAGGGATGTTTTCCCAGGTAATGCTGTGGATGAGATGCAGACTGAGGCTTGGAAGGAATGGCTGGTAGTGCTCAGTTCCTGTGTGCAGAGAGCAGGGACATTTTCCCAGGTAGTGCTGTGGATGAGGCTCAGTCTGAGGCTTGGAAGGAATGGCTGGTAGTGCTCAGCTCCTGTGTGCAGAGAACAGGGACATTTTCCCAGATAATGCTGTGGATGAGGCTCAATCTGAGGCTTGGAAGGAATGGCTGGTAGTGCTCGGTTTCTGTGTGCAGAGAACAGGGACGTTTTCCCAGGTAATGCTGTGGATGAGATGCAGGCTGAGGCTTGGAAGGAATGGCTGGTAGTGCTCAGTTCCTGTGTGCAGAGAACAGGGGCATTTCCCAGGTAACACCATGGATGAGGCTCAGTCTGAGGCTTGGAAGGAATGGCTGGTAGTGCTCAGTTCCTGTGTGCAGAGAACAGGGACATTTCCCAGGTAACACCATGGATGAGGCACAGACACGGCACTAAACAGCTAAACCTTGCTAATGAGGGAATCTGTGAAGGGATGGGACAAAGAGYTCCAGCAGTGGCAGCCAGACTGCTGTTCTGTCTGACAGCTCCAGTGGCTCCTGGGTTTGTGTTTTATGTATGTCCCAGTTACAGATAGCCCCAGAACTTCCTGGGGACACAGCATGGCTGTGCCATGCGGAGGAGCCTGATTTGCMGAAGATCAAGCGCAGGAGCGCTGAAGGAAGGGATGTTCTGTGGATGGATGTCACTCACTTGTGTTGGCTGCRGAATGAGCATTTCAGATTCAGAAGGTGGCATCTCATTTTTCAGAGTGTTTATTATTTTAGTGGGAAAAATCCAGATATAAAGTACAGATATATCTTACCAGTTTTGCCCACGTTGGAGGTCCACTTACCTGGCAGCAGTGGGAGCTCGCAGCAAGGCATCTGTTGCCAGACCTAGTCCATGCAATATTTCAGTTCTTTAACTTCATGTGGATACCTAACTGTTCTTTTTGAAGACTTCTATGATGTGAGAATCCTGTTCACCTTGCCAAGACAAATTCTGGAACAGGATCTCTGACTGTGTTTTCTCTCACCTCCCTTTTGATGTCTACGAYGTCTGTGTCTGATATCTGTGTCTGAGCCAGCTGCCTCGAGCTCCCTTCAAAGATAAGGAAAAGAAAAAAACATTCTTAAGATATGGTTAATTTAAGTGTTCCTTTTTTTTCTGCTGCCTATTAATGGAACATAAAAGGAAGAGCTGAGATGAAGACTTTTTAAAAAAAAAGTAGAATTTTTTTTACATTTTAGATATCCACATTTGGCCAGATGAATCTCACAGTGCAAGGCAACAGCAATACAAATTCTTTTTCTTTTTTTTTYTTAATTTTTGGATTGRAAATTTTAGCCTGTAGCAATGATAACACATATTAATCTAACTGTTTGATATTCTTAATATCTGATGAATTATTAATTCAGTGGAGAAGTTCTTTCACTGAATTCCATCACCACTGAATAAGCTATTTGAGAATTTCTTGTTGATATTCCATCACTACCACCTTTTTTGCACAAATTAGTCAGAAGTATAGACCATGCAGTGCTGATAGTACCTTTGTTAATGTCTTGCTAGATAGACACTAGAAATGCCTTGTATTTTGGAAATCATGTGCTAAACAAACAGGCAAACAATATGAAACTCTTTAATTCTGTAAGTTGTAAACCACAATATTGCCACAGTTATGAAATTTAAGCATTGGTTGGCGAATATCTATCTCAATAGCATGCCAATTGGTTATAAATAAAGCTGCTTCTGCCACAGAAAATGAGCAGATTGATAAGTAGCACCCATCTGATCTGGGCAATGCACAGCTTTGAGCCACACAGTTTGATAAGGATCTAAGATGAAAAGGATGCCTGGTAAAGTGGGCTTAGAAAAGACACCTGCTGACCCAAAAATTAAACACGGGACACAGATTCTTTTGTGTGTCAAAGTCCTGGCATTGTAGCAGGGCTGCTCTGGTTAAATGGATTGCAGTCCAAACCTGATGTGGCTAAGATTTATATTTTACAAAATGGAAACATAAATTGAAGTACAATTTAATGATGGTTGGAGAAGGTAATTAATTGTATTTATTTCTAAGGAGCAAGTCGCTCAGAGCACAGCCTTGAATAACTTAATAGTAACCATCAAAACAGCAAGGAGAAAATGTAAATGCAGAGATTTTCCATGACGTGTCAACCATACAATTAGCTACAGTTGTAATTTGTAACAATGCTGGAGCACAAAGGATGGCAGTGGAATGCAGATGTGGAGAGTGTTTCCAAACCCAGAGGGTTTCATCAGCAATGTGTATTAAAGATGCAAGAGACTTCTTCTGAGCAAATACATGGAAATTGTTCTATTTTCTTTTTTTTTTTTTAATAATTTCCCACAGCTATAATTTAGCATGTGTATCATTTGGCATTTTCAAAGCACTCGCTCAGAATGACACATATCATTAAGACTTAGCATGACTTAGGTCTACTAATTCCTAATTATGCCTGTGAATGAAAATTTGATTTGTRTATAAAGTGTTCTGAAGACTCCTACGGATACAGAAATATCTCTGTAAATATAGAGTGTAGGATATCCTTTGAAAAGAAAGCAGTTCTAGGGATGTCTTGCATTTCCCAAAGGATGCTGGGCTGTAATTTAATGGTTCCAGACTTCTTTTTTGATTTCAGGAATCTCTCTTACAGAGACCTGTGCRTGCTTGCCTCTGGGCATGAAATGGGAACCATTTAGATCCATTTAGGATCTTCTTCCCAAATTTTGTCCTCTGTGTTCCTAGCTCTGGTAGGACTTTTAAGAACCTCTGTAGCAAYAGGATAAGCGTTTTCTTTTAGCTTCATGGTTGAATCATGGACTGATTACCTGGAACAGCAACATGTTTGTCATTGAGTCTAGAAACAAGATTTCCCAGCCACTCTTTTCCATCATACTGATGATTTCTTYCCATGTCATATTAGTTATTTTGTGTTTGGGACTGCCATATCTTGGCAAATTCTCCTTTTCAATCTATTTGTTCATTACGGGCAGCAAAATTGCAGAGCTGTAAATTGGATTGAAAAAGGTTTTCTTGGGTTGGGTCAAAAGTGAAACAAAGACTTTTAAATGGATATAATATGATGATAGTGTTCCCCAAATTAAGRGAAGTAATAAGTTTTTTCCCTATTTATGAGTTTTCCAAAAGAGCCTGGAGGTTCCAAAGAGATGTGCAGTTCAGCACAGCAGGTTGGGTGTGGCAGTGGAAAATTCCTTCACTACACAAATTACTGTGAGATATTTTATTGCTTCAATCATTGGATAAGACAGACAAGGAATGATGGTGGTGTCTTAAAAATTGCCACATCTGAGTTAGTCTCTGCTGCTTCTATCTCGCTGTTGTTTAGCTCTGAACCTCTGGGCACCTTTTGAACTCTTCCTTCAAAATGACTTCTCCAGGGTTTTCAAATGACTTCTCCAGGGTTTTCAAATGACTTCTCCAGGGCTTCATTCCAGCCAAACCTGGCTATTCTGCTTCTGAGTCTGTGTCATGTGTCTTGCTGTGCATGTTGATTTTTAGATTCAGACCTCTGAGCTATACTGAATTTGGGTCTCTCCCTTCTAAAGTGATCACAGAGTGAGCTGAGGCTGAGAACTTCAGGCAGATCTAAGCCAGAGGAGCTTCTGGATGCTTCTAACACCACATTAAGGRTGGGAACAGATAGAGAATTCTCAGAGGAGGCTTCAGTTAAGTTTTAAGTGAATGAAAGGCACCTGCAAAAGAAAAAGTGAACATTTCTTTTCACAATCAAAATGACCAGAAAAGAAGCAATGATCTTTAAACTGTTACAAAAGCAATTTAGAAARTTTATAATTTCCCTTAAATGCAACATTTTAAGGTCTATTTTTATTTTATTTTTAATAGATTTATTAGTGAAAAGGAACTGGAAACTGTTGGAAGTGTACAATGCCTCCTGAAATGTGATTTAGAATATTTCAACAATTTGAAGAGTACTGTTCCATTTTCATCAGCTTGTCAACTGACAACAGGAAAGRGTTGACATCTTATGCTAGTTCAACTCTTGGATATCTCTGCTAAACTTAATGTTGAATTGGTTGCATAGCTAAATTTGATTTCTTAAAGCAAGATTAGATTCTTAAACATATTGGATTGTTATGTTTACACTATTTGTGATCAATTCTGTATTTAAGTGTTCACTCTCCTAGGTAATTCTGTTTCCCCAGGGCGATTGTCTGTTACAGCTCTGGGCGGATTGGCACAGTTATATTTCATATTTAAATTGCTACACTGAACTAGTGTTGAGGAGTGTGCAAGAGCAGACAGAATTTTCTGTTCCCTGAATTCTATCCTCACTTAATACAGATAATTCTTCACCATTGTTTCAAAACCTTTTTTTTGTGAGGAGTCTACATTTCTCCTGAGTAGAAGAAGCGTCAGYTGCAATTAAAATAATAACAATCTCCCAACTAAAACATTAATAACTCTTTTTTTAAGAAGCTGCATTTAATGTTCCAGAACAGGAAGTCATAGAACATAACCAAGTTCAACAAACAGTACAGAAGGCATAATGTTTATTATTAGCATCACATCACCATATGACAGTGACAGGTGGTGATCTCCGAATGCCATCACAGTCGTCAGAAGCTATGTGGGGAAATGAGAGCCTTCAAAAAGTGCAATTTTATGGCAGTGTAGAACAATTCAGACCTGTTATTGTTAGATAAGTCTAAGATAAATTTCAGAGTTAATATCTATGGTGTTTGAAAACACGCTTTTTAGATTATTGGCTGTGTAGGATGCTGCATCCTGTATTTATATTGGTTTGCAAGAGCAGTGGTGCTGCATGCAGACCTAGCAGTCATGTATTCTGGAGTTTCCTAAAATAACCCTGTGTCCTAATTTTTCAAGAAATGGGAGGGAAGAAATTTATATAAGAGGATCTCAATTAGAAAATTTAAAATTATGTTTAAATAGAAATCTCTTTCAGAATTTCCCATTAATTTTATTATTTTGTTGAGCTGCAGTTAACTGTTTTAATTGATGTAATTTTCAAAATAAAAATGCCTATTGACTTTATTTTTGATCTGCAAAATGATACACTCACATTGTTTACTTCTAAAATCAAATAGGATGTGAGTGTGGTGATAATAAACATGAAGACAAATTTACTACTTCAGTGTATCATGCATAAGCAGGATGAGGAGTTAGCATTTGCCAGTTAGGAACTGCTAAGAAAGAAAGAGTTTTAGATTTATATGTCAGTCATTTTTTTGAAATATTTTTTTTTTGAGGCATGCTAGAGATGCTTTAAGCTAGAGAACATAAAATTAGGATTAAGGCAATGCTTTTATCAGTCAGTGGTGGGTGTGAATATGTTGGGAAAAGAAGAAGCAAGACCAAAAGTTGCTCTGTCACCTCCTCATCTGTCTTGGGGTCATTGTGCTGTGCCTGCTGTGACATTCAGGGCTCAGCTCCATCACTTGGCTGGAGAGTGCATTAAATCCTGGACTGAAAAAAAATAGAGCTATAACTTCAATAACAAAAGTATTTAATATTGGTGCTTGCAGACCAATTAATATTTTGTCTCTAGTTGTATTTGTTTGGTAAACTTCTCTGAAGCTTCCTCTGCTGTAAAGGGGAGTAAATTTGGAACCAGCCTCAGAGTTTCTGTTCCCCCTCAGAAGGGTGAYGTGGGAGCAGATTTACTACCGACGTATAAAAACTAATGAGCCACTTTAAGCCGTGTCATAAAACTGGAATTCTTTTGTACCTAATTAGAGGGCCTGAAAAGGAGGAAATTGGACCAAAAACCCTCTAAAATTAGCTTCATCAGAACAAAGTGGAAACAGATGAACAGCCCACAGTGACTCTGTAATAATAACACCGCAATCCTTACAACGCTGCCCTGGCTTACTTGGATTCCTTCCTCATGACCCTGTTTGAGTCTTTCCCCACATATTTCATCTATATATTATGGGTATAACTGCTGGTGATCTTATGGGCAAGATAGTGGTATGCTTGTGGCCTTGTCAGATGGTAATTTATTGGGCAGATACTTTTTTCCCCTTTCCCAAGGTGTTTTCTTAGAAATAACATAGAAATTTGTGGGTAAAATGACTGTATTTTTGAGAACAATGTTGCTCAAAAAAATCAGTGGTATTAAGTTGAAGAGAAATTTGGTATGTTAATAATTTGGACCAGGGTTCGAAATCTGGCAGGGAATCAGGAATGTGACATTTGCTGAAAATACCCAGAATGTAACCAACTTCTAAGGCTTCAAAAAATTGCACTTTGCACATGTGCAGGAAAGGTGTGTTAGGTTAGCAGCTTAAGTCCTCTAAGGCTTTTCATCCGTACTGGACATGTTGGAGGCTGGAGCTGCAGAACCTGACCAGGGGTTTCCCTCCATCAGTCTCAGATGGTGGGAACTGAAGGAGAGGAGAATCTCCYGTCCGTGTTCCTGGTGCTGGTGCTGTAACATCCCAGGGATGCCAGGACATTCATTTGAAGTGGATGACTTGGAACCATTGAGTTTAACATGTTCTAGCTTAAAGCAAATGCCTGTCAAAGCTTACAAAATTAAGCCAACCAAAAAAAAAACCAAAAAAACAAAACCCAAAAAAACCCAGCAAGAAACCAAATCAAAAATCCATTCTATGGGATATTTTTGATAGCTCACAAAGTGCTGTTAACAAAAAAGTGACAACTTTGAGTGATTAGAACTTTCTAATTGTGTTCTCTGTGGTTTAGTGATCTGATTTCCAAACATTCCTAGGAGTAACAGAAGCACTGGAATGCTCTATGTAGTTTTACATTGTAAGAATCACTCTCAAAAATCTAATGGAAGGCCCTTGACTTGGATCCACAAATTAAATTTTGATCAAAGCTTCTGCAGGTGTCAGCTCCCCATTTGCAAAATGGCTCCACCATCCCCTTACCTCATGGTAGCTGTGAAACTACTTTAGGATTTGTGAAAAGTGTCTCAGAAAATCCCGTGAGCAAATGAATAATTTTATCATCAGTCTGAACAGTGTTTAGTGAGTAGATTACGGAGCTGTTTGCTGCTGAAAAAAATACTGAAAATACATAATGGCTTCTTGCTTAATGAGAACAATTAATCTGTAAATGGAATTAGCCAGTGATTCAGGGGGTAAACGTGTTCATAACAATATTACAGTACCTAAACATAGATTTTATGCTGGGGCTTGATAGTTTTTACATGATTGACATTTGCCACTTTAGGGTTCTTCTAGCATTCTTTTTTGGGTGATGATTTAATAACYATCAAAGTGGGACTTTGATGCTGCAAAAGAACTTGGTTTTGCATATTTATGAAGATTTGCTTTCATATTTGTAAATTTGATTATTTGCTTGAGGAGACTTATGTACATAAATGGCTTGAAAAGCCTTGTCCATTAGCAATTTGTTAGTAATCTACTCTAATTTCATCTCTTAGGAATGTTTTTAGGGTCAAATATTATTTTTAGTTCGAAAAATTAACGATTAGGCGTCTTAACATTCTGAACTTGTGTTTTCACTCAGGCTTTTAAGACAGCGTTAATGATTCCTGAGGTCGGTTTTTGATTGTGCTGTCACCAGAGCCTTTAACATTTTCCACAGAATGAAAATTCTTTTTGGAAGCCTTCTTAATTTCTGCCTTGGAGAGTGCAGTGGACAGGTGATGATGAAGTGTAGGTGTATTTCAATCTCTCTAGGAGGCCCAAACAGATCTGTCCTGCTGACAATGGCCTCTGCATATTGATTCCTCTATTGGTAAATTTAAACATCTTCTTATTACCCTCTTGGCACTTTTATGGAGGCCAGACATATGTACTGTTCTCAGAGAAGGGGATGTAGCAAAATTATTGCAGCAATCTTGGAACCCCCATCTGCTAGGAAGTCCCTAGTATCCCCTCCATAAAAATATCACTGCTGTTCAAGTCAGCACCTCTGTGTGTTTATTACTTCACCAGAGCATTGGGAACTTCTTTTGGATCTAGCAGAAAATTCACACTAAGAAAGATAATAAAAGAAGCCATAAATGGAAAAGCATTTTTGAGATAAATTTTAGATTAGAGTGATTAATTAAACAGAAATTATATGATCCAAGAGTTTTGGTTTCTTCCCTCAGAGCAACTCATCTTTCGTTTCCTCCTATTTTCTTCTGTACTTTGTTTCTCTTAGGAAGACAATAAACTGAGTATCTGGGGGAGTTCCCTTTTTTCTTCTTTTCCATTTTAACTTTTCTGGATATCAACAGTTCAGGAATGTTAGTGATTAAAACGTGGAATATTGATGCTTTTAGACTCCTCTATTGAGGAGGCTGTGAAAAATTAGAGTGGAAAATGAGAAAGGAAATCAATTAAGGTGAAAAACAGTGAATGAACTTTAACAGATATTGCATTTAATGGTTATAGAAAAAGAAAGCAGGGCCAAATAATTTGAAATGCTCCTTTTAAGTAGTATTTTTGGACCTTGAACTAGTGGAAGTATTTATATTAAACAAAGCACGCAGTGAATGGAGAATAAAAAGTAATGGGGTGTACTTGAAAAGTTTTCCCTGTTAATTTTTGATGAGATCCATTTGAATTGTTTTTGAAAGAGTAAAATAATATTAAATCACATAGGATAAAAAATTATGCACCTTTATAGTGTTTCTAGAACCAAAATGTGCAACCTTGGCATTAGTATAGTCCTATTAAAATCTCCTTAAACCCAGTTATTTTGGAGTAGGTGCTAAGTGACGCAAATAAAAATGTTGTGTCAAGTATATTTATAATCCACTAATTTTTCCTTTGCAGGCGTATCTCAAGGGAAGTGTGGTCACGACGACATCCATCCTTCTTGTGCTGCCAGAATTAAACCTGTCCATGAAATAGACGGGGAGGCACTGAACCATTTCAAAGGACGGCAGAGTTCCCATGGTAAATTAACGCCCAACTCAACCTGCCTTCCTTTAAGGCCTCTATGACTCCTGCTTGCTGTCCATTAAATATACATGATGTCTTTAAACACCCCAATATAGCTAAAGCCACGATTCAGCTGGAATTTATTCTCTTTAATATCAATCTGCACCTGGATATTTGTGCTGTTACGACTYCCTTCCCCGTGGAAGTTTTATATTGCGGTTGTGAGGGAATGCCCGCTGTCATCACACTTCAGGCCGTCCCTCYGAGCCACAATTCATTATTTCTCCCCATCTCTGTCCCAGGGAGCAGTTTCTCATAATTGCAACCTAAATGTTTAATGTGACAGAGGGAAGGATGGATGGGGAAAGGTCTGAGTGGAGTGGAGTGTGAATGAGCTCGGGAGAGGCGACAATGGCTCTTGCTACGGCCCCTGCAGTCTTGGTCATACAGAAAAAATTCTGGGGACAAAATGAATTAAGCTTTGACCTCAGTTTCCACCTCTCCTGTAGGATATTGGGGGATTGTTTGTTCGGTTTTTTTAAGATTATGAATCCTACCCATGTAGAATCCAGAAAATGAATGCAACATGTTAAAGGCTCCACCCTACTGGGTTGCTCATTTAAAGAAATACAGGTTTTCTTTAACTGTTTTAAGAAAACCTTTTCTTGCAGGTCAATAATTACTTCCAATATGTTTGTTTATGTTTTCATGAAACTTTCTCCTTTCTAAATTCAGTAAATTTCTGCATAGAGTATGATTATAAGGAAATTCAAACACTTATTTTGGTTGGTTTTTTTTTTCTTTTTTTGTGAAGCCACTTACCTGTCATAACCCTATGATTCATTATGAATAATGCATTCCTAATAAAAAATGGCTTTATTGTAGCGAGGGTGCAACAGTTGCTTTATAATCTACAGTTTCATTCTTTGATTTAAAAATGTACGTTTTAGAGACTCCACTTAAGAAGATGGATACTGCAGTGCAGTGGTGCAGTTCAGTTATGGATTTTGCCTTTATTGGTGAGTGAAAACCACATTTCTTATGTGTGCAAGACAGCCTGCTCATAAGTTCTGGTGCTGGTAACTAAGATACAGTGCAATAATGTGTATGTTTCTCTGAAATAATTCATGTATTACAATTGGAGAGATGTCCATGTAAACACAATTGAGAACGATTTGGAAGACTTCTTTATTTATCTAATTTCTCATATGCTATTTTGTATTTCTTTTGCCTTTGCTTTGTCAGTAGCTTGTGGCTGTGTTGATCCTCTGATTTTGGTGGAAAACATTCTGTTATTATCCCTGTGGGTCAGGAATACCCTATGACCACCATTTCTGGCTCTTTGCCACAGACCAAAATGCATATTTTTCAATATACTGAGCTTCTAGTTTGGAAATGAATGATTTTTTTTTTAATTACTATTTTCTTACATTTCCTCAATCTGCTCTTCCTTAGCTTATAAACTAGGTTGTCTTGCAATTAAACAATTTCTTTTTTTTAAAAAAAAGTATTTCTGGTCCTTCTAAGCTATTTCTCAGTGGAATCATGCYGAATTGTATAAGCTGAGTAACTAGACTTAGAGATCTGTGCTATTAAAAGAACAAAAGCTAAAACTTGTGTATATGAAAGTGATTGGAAAATTTAGAGTAGTTTTATAGATGCATCTGAGACACCATGAAGATCACTTTAAATTTAATAAAACCCTTTTGAAAAATTATTTTCTCTTCTCTTGTACTAAKAATCTTGGAGAGCAAGTACTGGTAAAGCTTGGGAGCACTGGGTAAAGTAGTGAGTAAAACAATGGTGACCCACCACTCATATGGGTGTACACAGGGAAGCAGCCTCCACTGACAGTAATTCAGTACAATTGTAGAAATAACTACTGTGAAATGTTTATTTTTTTTTKGTTCCTTCTGTTTGCTAGCCAAGGCATTTGGGTTTCTGAGCATGTAGCACCTTGTACAGATATTAGATAATCTAAATCAGGGAATGTTTACTGGTACTATGCACTTCTTTCCTAATTTTCCCTCTGTCGTCCAATACAGTAATTTCCTTTATAYCTCTGACTTATTTTGGATCCAAGTAGAAGTTGAAGGTGCTTCGTAATCTGCTGACTTTTGAATGTGTGACTTTGCTGTTATTAACCCAGGGCACTGGAGGTGGGTCTGTATCTAACTTCTAATCAAAACCAAATCTGCTTCACCTTCACTATGATAAGCCCAGGTTTTGACTTTGTGTGAGCTCTGCAGTGATTTGTGAGTGATACACAGAATGAAAAATCCTTTTTCCAGAGAAAGGGCAGGCAGACCTGAGATATTTGCTCAGCTTGTTAGATTTACTTAAATTTCAAATAGCCAGGAAGAATATCAACTGAGAAATCCTAATTGTTTAAAAGAGACTTCAGAAAATATTGAAATAAACATGTGTTTAAAGGCTCTGACTTGGCAGYTGGGGATACGCCTACTCATGATAGAGATGTATAAACGTCCTTCGCTGCCCTGCAACATCAACAAAAAATTGCATAGCAGTTCTGGGGCATCACCTGGATTCATCAGGGTTTCCCAGGTTTGCAGTCATGCCAGATTAAATTTATGTACAAACATGTTTCTATAGTAAGGAGATAYATGTGTGTCTTCCAGACACGATGGGAGATTCAGTGTAGGGATAAATTGGCTTGATGAGCGTGTGTGAGCCATCCCTATTTTAGTTACACAGGCCTGTCAGAACTACAATGACAAACACCTCAAAACCAGCTTTGTTTTGGTGAGTTTCTTGCCCAAGGTATTTAGTCAGCCTCCATTTCTTTCCCTCATGGCACTGTTTGAAGTGCATGAGTAACCAATGAAGCCTGTGGGGATCCCCTCCGGCACTGGAAGGAATCATATTGGAGTGATGACTGATTTCACCACTGAACTGCTCCACAGGAGCAGATTTTAGCCAGTCTGTGCCCCATCTGCAGTGCAGGTAGGTCAAATGAGGGTGGTTTACCTGCTTGGGAAGTTCCCCCCTTACAGTGGAGACAWCAATGAGAGATCAGCATTCCTTATGTTTGGAGGTGACTCAAGAACATTTTCTCTGTGCTTGAGAAAAYGAGAATCTTTTGCTTCACAGCCAGTCTGTTTCTGGGATCTCTTTCAGGTATGTTCCTGATTCCAACCATTTCCTCACAATCCCACTGGGAGCTATAGAAGGTAACTAATGAAGCATCCTGATTAATTTTTTTTGCCCAGGCATGAGTAAAATAGTTCTAGCTTGACTGATCATCACAGTTAGCTCAGTCTCCTGCTCCTCTTGAGATTTTGGTAGCCTCTCTCTGTGATTTCTTACATCATATGTTGTTTTTATACCCATTGCTTCAAAGATTTTCTATCTACTCATGGAAAAAGAATACTCAAAACTGCATATGATGAAATACTTTTGATTTTTAATTCATTCATGGGCAGATGAATTTTTAAATGTCACTTAAATTTGAGAGGTGCAGATGCCATTTTCAGCCCTATCAGTGTTTGTCTTCCACTTGTGGAAGACATTTCAGTACTGTCTCATGCTGCTGAAGTGAATGTTTTTGGAGATTCTGCATGTCTGTATAACGCAGTAATGCCTCAGCACCCCTGCACCTGGTGACTGAGGCATCAGACCGTACCTCCGGGTACAAAGATGTTCAGCTGGAGGCAGAAGGATGCACAAGGCTCAAGTGTTTCCTGTGGAACATTTCTGAGGACCATTTCTAATGCAAAGTCTTGCCAGGCAGCTGTGTCAGGTTCTGTTTGTGCACTGTAGTAGAGTTCTGTAAATAGAAAGCAATTTTGTACAGTCTGTACCAAGAGTTTGTACTTGGCAGCAGTTGTTTATTTCAATTTCATTACAACTTTCAGTGATTTTAAAAGATCACTGCAAACAAACATCAAAATTAGAGTTCCTCACAGGTGACTTGAATTCTGCCAGCTCCCAAGACAACTTAAAAAAAAAAACTTCAAAATTTTTCTTCCTCTTTCGGGGAGAATTACCCAGGACTTTCAGATCCTTTTTAGGGGGTTATAGAAAGCTGACATTTAAAATTTATAAATTCATTACTTTCAGTTGCAAGTTAAGTCCACCAGACCTCTTGCTGTGTGTATTTGTAGCAGCAGTAGAGACAACATCAGGTGCTGAGGGTGACTCCGTTGGTGGCCAGCTGTAAAGGATTAAATCAAATTGAAATCAACTTCCATCTGATTTTGTTTTTTAAAGAAAAAAATTCCAGTTTTGCCATTTTAGAAAATGGGTTGGAAATTAGAACTTTCAAAAAAAGGTATGAAATCTTCTCAAAACTTATTTCACGGTTTCAGAGGTTTTTGTTTTCATATTCCGTAAGTGTTGCTGGAATGGGGCAAAACTTTAAATCAAAGATAACAGCACAAAGTGGTCTGTTTTGGTGTGTTAGCTGGCATCCCTGGCTTAGCACATTTCCAGCTGACCAACTGTAACTTCCTCCTGGGAAGTTTTCTTACAATTCCACAGGTAAAAAACCTGGATCCATCCAATTCCTCCTTTTATTTCCAGGAGCATTGGCATAAAGTGGTCAGACAGAGACAGAGCGTGACAGGAGATAAAGAGCTGAGGGCAGAGGTTTTAGAATGTGTTTATGGGAGTTACTACTCAGTTCACACATTTTTATTCGCAAAAGTGATTTATTAACCAATCCTATCAATGTCTTTGGAAGTTCTTAGCAAGGGAGATCAAGCGGTCTGACCTAAGGTAAGAGCAGGAGTTCAATAGCTGCATCTGTCATCTAGCAGTTATCCTGGATGAGACAGTATTTATTGCTCAAGCAGATTTAAGGGAAATGTAGAAATTGCAGTATTAAAATGTAATTCCAATATTGCTACTGGACATGATTCTTCCTGTCCATGTAGGCTCATACGTCCAGAGCTTCCTCTGGCATTATCTTTATGCTGAAGGACAGATTGCTGTTTTTGTCATTAGAAGATTAAAAGGGCATTTCCCATCAATGTTATTTATCCCCTTTTTTTAATTTGAGGTATCATCCTCCTACTGCAGAGTTTTATTTTGGTGATAAATTACTAAAAAAGAAAAAAAATTATTTTGTCCTAGYGATTTTTATATGAATTTAATCTGAATTGCAAATCCACATTTCAAAGTAACTTCTTCAACTATAATACTATGAAACAAAGCCTCCATTTAGATGAATACTTCAGGTTGGTTTCTAGAGAGTTAAAAATTTTATCATATCAATAGGTTTCCAAGCTACTGCATTCTGAAAATAAGTTCCAAGGAATAAGAGGTGAGGAAATTCACACAACAAATAGCTATTCTGTATTCAATATCCATTAGTTCAGTGCATCATTTCAAGTGTTCATTAGTCTCATGAACAGAGACCTTATCTCAGCAGGTTTTATAATTGAAGCTGTCTGTTCTGAGTGAAGGAAAGGGAGATTGCAGAACATTGTTTTAGGTGGAGAAATGCTTCTTAAAGGGCGAAGGTTCTATTGAGAAGTTCTGTGGTCCCCTCTTGAATACAGGGGAATGTCTGTGTGCAGTTCATTATTATGTTAAATACAGTATCTGACAAAAATGATCCACAAAAGGGCAGAAGAAATGCCTTCTTCTCTTTTGGTTTCTTTTTGATGTATTAATTTTGAGTTGTACTTTTTGTTCCTTGCTGAAGCACAGAAGGACTGAAATATGGAAGGTTTAGAACATAAGGTACTTAACGTTGGTAGTACAGGTGCTGCCTACTCAGCCTTGTTTAGAAGCCTTGGTGTCAAAAGAAATAATGCAATGAAATTATCGGTGAAAACTTCTCACTGGAATCCAATGAGCCAAAAAGATTTTTAGGCATAATTTCAAATAATCGTTGTTTAGTTTTGGCAATTTACTGAAAGGAGAGGCTGAAGTGTTTAGCAAAGGTTCCAGATCTCTACTCTTCCACAAATTACTTGGGGCACAAATCTGAATATTTCAGTAATTTGTATTGTGGAAGAAGGAGTGAACAAACAAACTAACATCTTCAGACATACCTACACTTTTTAGAAGTACCCTATTAAAAAATTTAAACAATTCCCAACCCTATTGCCTTCCATATCTATCAGAATAAACAGGACAGAAACCCCCCTTATTTCTTCAATTTTCCTACTAGCAAGTGTGAAAAAAATATCCCCCAAATCTTGCCATTTATCACAACATCTGATCATGCAGAAAGGATTTTTTGGGTCAATTAACTGTTCTTGATATCATTAGTACAGTCTATTGTGTGCCAAAATGTCAACTCAACTTCAGGCAATACCTTTAGCTTTTAGGAGAAGCTCAAATTCTCTGTTGTGCTGGGTTACACGGCTTTGCAAAGCCAGAAACGTGGGCCTGCTGCCTGAGCTGGCTCATGTGCATAGCACCAAGTTTTAGATTAATGGAGACTGAGAGCTGAATGTATTATCACAAATAAGGGAAAAGAAATGAATAGGAATTCCATCAGGAGTCTCTTAAAGCCATCCTTGTTGCCGCAAGCCAAGCCTGCTTGCTGCAATCATAGAATTATGTTCATTTGATATCAATGCAGGGTGAAAATATATTTGTCAGGCTAGGCAGAATTATTAAACGGGGAAAAGAAGGTCTTGATAGACGTATTTTTTCCCCGTATCCACTCACAAAGGAAGCAACCCAAAAGCCTCCAGTAATATTTTTAGGCTCTATACTGGTCCCAGGTGATGCTTTTCTTTTAGATAGTCTTGCAGTGACAGCAAACCTTTAACTGAAACATCTTTCACTGAAGCTTTCCTCATAAAAGGCTGAAAGAGATAACACGGAAAGAAGACAGGCTGTCAGGAAAATTGATGGTGGGAAGGAATCTCAGCTTTTCTCTTTCACCAAGCACAAACAAAGTGCCTGATCAGTTACTTAGACTCTTCCCAGTGTTCTAGTGCTCAAAAGTGGCCTGTGCAAAGTAAATAAAATTAATTCCACGTAGCTCTTCCCACAAGGAAGTGGCAGGCCCCCTCAAACAGGAGTCAATGAATAGTGGTGCTGTAGCTGCAATGCTGTGAGGAGGCATTTTAAGGTTTAGTTGTGTGCAATTSCAAGAAAGGGGTTTTGTTCTTCCCCTTCACAGGCACAGGGAAGCCAATTATTCAGGACTTCTGCTCAGTGATAATGGCACATATGCAATTGATGGCAAAGCAGTTTTAAGGACAGCACTAGAAGTGATGTTGTGTTATGGCACCAGAAAACTGCTTTTTCATTGGGGGTGGAGGGAGAGGAGAGAAAGAATATGGAGTGGACCTCTTTTCATGTATTTTGTTGTTATATAGACTGGATTCTGTGCTGTTGGTTTTGCTTACATAATATTTTTCATCACGTGTTTGGATTTTAGTGCCACTTTTTTGTGAATGACAGTGTCCCCTTGTCACTCTTTTCTGAATAGGACCTGAACCCCAGCTTGCCCCGTGCTGATGTTAATATGAATGACCACATCCCTGCTGTGTGAGCAAAATCAAAACAGCCAAAGTTAACAGGCAGAACGCGTACAAACCAGTCTGAAAAGGCTCCAAATAAAGCTGCCTGCCTCCATTTGTATGTGTGTGCTTGTGAGCACTCCCTGTTTGTTAAATGCTGCTACGTTTAGAAAGAAAGAAAAATTGAGCTATCCAGGAGAATAATACTGAGATAAATTTACTTACAATAAATAGAGTCACGAATTTCTGTTTCTTTCAGAGTAAGGCCTCAGTTTTCTGATGTATTCTCATACTTTAGAGCTGTCTGTAACCATTGCCCTTGAAACCTTGAGTTCAGTGAGTACTTTCATGCAAAAGATCAGTGAGTTTGGAGAAYGTGAGTGTGAATCCTTGTTCTGTCACTGTGCTGCTTTTCAATGCTCCTCATTTTTCTGTGTACTTATTTGGCTTCATTACTCCTCTCAGGCCTTATTTCCTACCCTGGAGCTTCTTGCTAAATTTTCCTCTTTGTGATTTGTGGATTGATTTTTYTGGAAATACCCCTCAACAGTCAGAATGTGGGTTTTGCTGTTTCCCTTGGAACAGGCTGCCGGGAAAGCTGAATCTGCTGTGACTAGGGGATCTGATTCCCACCTTCTTCCCTTTTCTTAAAGCTTGAGTTGTCTACAGCATKGGTGGGAACAACATGCATCACGAGGAGCGGAGAGCAAGCTCTGTGGAGTTGTAGATTCTTGTGGTKGGTCTCAGCTTCAGCACTCAGCAATTGAATTGAATAAAGTCCCTGTTGGTCAGGCTCTGTGCCACAAATCAYGCACAAGCCAGGCTGCAGCAGCCACCGCAGGATGGAAAGATTATCCTGGATCTCGTTTCTCTTCCAGCTCCTACTGTTCTGCTTAGAATTCAGGGAAATTGATTTTCCAGCTTAGCCTCCAAGGAGAGAAACTTTTCCAGACTGATATCTCCCAGGACAGAACAAAGTCAATTGATTACCACGAATAATCCACTAATAAAAGTAGAGCTACAGGGTGGCTTAAAGACATGAGGTTTCTCTTTTCAGGCTCAGACTTCTGGAGCAGGAGTGAGAAGCAGACTGTGTGTGGAGGCAGATGGGGTGCAGATGGGGGTGTCTGGATGTCATTCAAACCAGGGGTTTTGTCTCCTGCCTTCTCTGCCTTCCTCTTCCTATTGGGTTTATCTAACCCGCCCTACCAACCTCAATATGCTGTTTGTTTCTAGCTTATCACTTCTGTTTTCCTATAAATACAATTTTTTTGCTAGTCCAGGCCTTCAAAGTTGTTTTTTCTTAGGCCACAGCTAGAATTTTGACATAACTAGAATAACATTTCTTTACCTTAAGAGTAGCTTTTATATATTTACAATATATTTACTATATATCCTTCTTAGCATGGACAGACAAACTGCTAAATACAGATCTTTTCCAAGAAAGTAACTCTTTTGCAACTTTTATCTTATTTTGAGTGATATGAGCAGTTTAAAGGTGCTTGTGTGAGCAGCTTTTCCAGTCAGTGAGGAAAGGTTTCTTCGAAGACTGACTCTGATGCTTGGGGTTAATCTCTGCAGTGTCTCTTTCCTTTTTCACTAAAACCCACAGACCCAGGGCTAGTAGTGATGCATTAAAGAGAGTCTTTTTGAGTATAGCTCTTTGATTTTTTACTGGATGTATAATCATTTGAAAAATTTATTAGCAGTATGTTCTTGATTCCTCACCTGAGTAGCCAACTTTCTCTCCTTTGTCTTTCTACTGGTACAAAATCTTGATACAGTTTCTCCTGCATTTTCTGATTATTGTTTATTGGCTACTTGCCCCTCACCCTAAGCCACCTGGAAAACCAATAGGGAAAAGCTCAGCTCTGCAGTGTTACTTAGTAGAACTTTGCATTGTCTCAGTGGAAGCATCCTGCGGGCATCATATGACCTTAACAAAGAAAATATTGCTTTCCTGCAATACACTAAATCAAATTTTTCTAGTCTCAGTGGACTAGATTATCTCTTATATTCAGTTAAAGATTTGAATTGTTCTACTTTATCATGGAATATGTAACACTAGATAAGATAAAATATTTTGTGTTAGATCCAAAAATGAAAAGATAGCAGGATTTCTGCCAAATCAATATTATCATTTTTGTTTGCTTGTCCTTCTTTTTATGGGGGAAGGGGAGAAAAGAGAAAGCAAATCTTGTTCTGTCCCCCACTATAAATAATGTCATCTAAAGATTAAGTCAATTTGTTTAGTTGGGAAAAGATGAGTAAAATACGGTTACAGGRTATTATGTTTTTTTTCATTAAAAATGAAAGACTCTTCTTCTAGGTGTTGATTTTTAAAGACTTCTACATGTTTTCCTGGTCTTGGTAGACCAATTTGTAACTGCATTTTAAAATCTCAAAGCTTTAATTTTTAAGAATAAATWTAACTTTGGTCTTCTCCTAGTTACTACTACAGAGAATTGAAGATATCAGTGTTTGGCTGATCCCAGCATTTTAAATTCTTACATGTAGTTGTAGGCTGTTAGTAGTGTAATACCTGTGCAAGAGAAAACCCAGTTAAGGCTGAATTTCTGTAGCTGTTGGCAACTTTACTTGGATATGTTCAGCATCTTGTTTTGCTTTATCTAAGAACAGTACTTTAACTGTAGATAACGCAATAATAAAATTAATGGGTAATTATGTGGGAATGATTTCTGCTCTCCCCCGATTCTTATATACAGTTCTGTTTTTCAACTCTGTCTATGAGAAGAAGACTTCTGAGTTAGTTACTCTAACAATTCATTTTTTTTTCATTTTGTGCTGTGTTCCACTTCAATAAAGGTTGTTTTAGAGTTCAGTACTCCAGAAAAGGAACACTGCTGTCTGAAAATCAACTTCTCGAATGTAGCTGAACTGATGGCTGAGTCCATGCAACAGACCTTGGCCCAGCCACTGATCACTGACAGGTTTCACTTGCCAAGGGCAGTGTCTTCTGTAGTTGTTCACAGTGCTTAGTTCTGTCCCGCATTTCCATAATTTATGGAAAACAAGTGAAGTATAACAGGAGATGTCCTGTAGCTCACAATTTCCTGTCCCACACCGCGGTGATGAGCCTCATACAAAATGCACTGGCACGTTTGTTCTGGCCAGGATGGAACGGGCTGCCCTCTGTAGCAACATGACTCTCACAAGGAAGGGACACATCTTCCTCCACTGTTGTAATCTTTGGGGAAGCACTCTCTGAAGAACATGAATTTATGCAGGCATTACAGTGTCTTTAACACTGCGTGTAACTCTTTCAGCCTTCCTGTTTGCTTGTGGGAAATGAGCACGAGGATCACTCTTTGCTGTTAAATGTATATCTGCTGAAAGTGCCTTTCGTATCCCTTCATGGCTGATTTGTATGTAGACGTTTTTATTGTGTAGAAGCGATTTCAGGGGAGTGAGTCCTKGTGTAGAATCAGGGGCAGAAATAAGCACATTTTATGTGAGCACAGCCCAGCACATTCAAAWTTAAATCTGTGCCTATGGAACAGAACAGCATTTAAGCAATGGCTGATCTGTAAGACCAGAGAGAGAAATTGTTCTTTCTGATCTTTGTGGCAGAATGAGGAAAATCTTTTAACTGCTCAGAACATCTCCTAGGCAGTGCCAGCAGATTTGACTGTGCATAGCAGTAAGGGGGGGCATGCCCCATCTTAATTTAGWCTTTGTGCAATTGTCAGTACATTAAATTTCCCCCAAGTCAGTTTGCCCATGACAGTCACTTCTGAGTGATATCCCCACCTTTAGTTTCAACAACAAGATTTCTCTTTTTTTTTTTTGCCTTCCAGTTGAGGAGGGAGGGAGAGTGAGGGAGCACTGGGTGGGTGACTGGCAGCCAGATAATGCCAACCCACCACAGATGTGCAGGTTAAAAATTGTTTTATATAACAGTAGTGATCCTTTGCTTTAACCTGAGCTTCCCTTGGTTGTTTTTTTTCTTTTACCACTTTAATATTTAACAATACTTCAGTTACAGCCGCCTCACTGCAAACGCCTGAACTTTAAAACTTTCCTTGTGAAAAGTTTCCAGACACCACACATCTTGCCACTGCTGTCATACTTGATGTGTGAGTTCTCCAGAACTTCCCTGAGAGAATAAATGCTTCAGACAATTGGAAATTCTTGTGCCCTGGTTCTTCAATTTTTTACTTTTTTGGACATGACTCAGTGAGATAAAGATGTTCCAGTACATCTCTTGCAGAGGAACTAGAGAAATAACACCGACTGGTCGTTCCAAATAAATTGTCATAAATGATTACTTAGGGGGTGAGAAGAAACAAGTTCACGCTATTTATTGGAAAAATAAAAGTGTAAAGCAAAAGCACTGAAGGATCATTAGGTTTTGTCATACTGTGAAGGAAAACTAGGAGCTTAGTTGTGTTCATATGTTCAGCCTTTGGCAGATAATCGTTCTGTAATTCTGTGCTTCTTCTGACAGCAGGAGAGTCATTGTATCTTGATTCCCTTTCCCTTTTATTTGTATGGATCTCTGCTAAGCAAACCCCTTTAAATCATACTCATTCAGGGAGCACTTTAGTCCAGTGRTCACACTGATATTGTTTAGTCAGCCATACAGAGATGGATTTAAAGCCCCAATGCAATGTTTTCCTGAACTCAGAACACAGTCTCAAAGCACTCTCAAAACATGGAATGAGAATATCTGCCAGCAATGTGGTTTTCTGATTCAAATCCTCAATCTGAGGCTGTAACCTGAACTTTTTTGAATTAGTTTAAAATCTCAGTCTATTTCCATCATAGCTTTAAYGTTTCTTCCTCTGCTCAGTCCAGATGGCATTGCAGTAATTTTGTGCTTTTTTATATAAACATAATAATTTCATGGCATAGAATTCATAAATATTATCTTGTATGTATAGTTTTGCCTCTATATCAGAAAGGTTTCTAAAAATAAACATGAATTGTTTATCYCTATTTTCCCAGATGACACCAAGCATTTTTGGAAGGAATGCTGCTCATCATTCCTTGCTGAGTATGTGACCATGGCTGGAGGGAGGAACTGAGATCAGATTCCTGACCCCAGGCCTGTTCCTGGACCTGTTCATCTGAAAGTCCAAATCTCTGCTRTTTCATGTGGTTTGTTTTGCTTGCAGCAGAGTGGAGAGCTTGTTAAAAGTATTTTCTCATTATGGATGTTGAGAGGGTGTACAGATGTGCTGGAGAATAGCACTTGAATATAAAAATAATTTTTGCAAACTGAAGTCATAATTTTAAAATTAGTACTAATTTTGAGAATAACATGTACAAGATGCTGTGAATGGGACTTCTACACCAAAAACAAGAGTGGGGAAACAAATTGTTAGTACCAGTTCTTCAGGAAAGGGTTTTGGTGTTACAGTGGTTTGTAAATTGAATGTGACTCAACAGTTCTAAATTATTGCAAGAAGAACAGGAACCATGCTGGGTTGTATTTGAAAATGACTGTAGCCTAGATGATGTGTAAAATATTGTCTCTGCTTTGCACAGCAGCTCAGCAGTTACGTCTGTCTTAGTGTATTTAAAAAAGGGAAAAAAGTCCTGTCTGAAAAGAGCTCAAGAGCAAGCCACAAAAGGTTAGAAACCCAGGTATCTTAGGCCTTAATGACCTGGAATTATTTTCTTRTTAATTAGAAGGACATAATTTGTTTTCCATGTGATTGACAGAACAAGAATTATTAAACTTAAATTAAATCAAAAGGGAGGCATCTAACCATTAGCAACTTTCTAATGGTAAAACAGCAAAGTAGATTTTTGAATCTTAATTCTCAGAGGTTTTAAAGTCAGGTTAGATAAATACCACTTAGGAAGGACTTGGACACAACACATATTTGCCTCGAAAAGGGGCTGAAATAACAAATGACTTCTCAAGACCTGTTTCAGACATATTTTCTGTGACTGTAGAATTCAGTGGGAGCTCCACTGAAACGTAGCAACTAAGTCAGTAACCCTTGAGCAGAAAAAGATCCACCATATTCTGTTATTTTCACTACCTTTGTCTCCTTCTCTATGAAACTYTCAAGTCATCAYTTTTTGGCTTCCAATTTACTGGATGACAGAGGAGTAGTTACCTTTATAGCCAATCCTACTGCCAAGGGACATCAAACTGYACCAATACTGTGTCTTCTGCTGCTAGGGTGATAGACAGCTTGCTTTCTTTTCCTCACACAAAAATGGATTTTAAAAGATGGCAAACAAGTRTCAAATAATTCTGTCTCTTATCATTAAACAAAGATTCAAAGGTAACAAGATTGATGTAAGAAAAATWACATTTCACATCCGACTTCTTGCTCTTGAGAGCATGCTTAATATAGAGTTAACTTAAGCTAAATGAAAAGAATAAAATATTTGCATAATTATATTCTGGAGGTCATTGTTGTTCAGTCTGCTGAAATCTCTTGGAACAGGAACACATTGCTTTGTGAACTTGCTATTCCCAGTTTTACCGATTTCATCTGCAGCAGATCTCATTAATACTACCAGTAAGTAGGAGAAATGTTGTCTGATGTACTTGGAGATTAATTATGCTTGTGGCAATCTCTCCTTTTTAAGAGAAGGCAGTTCATTCCAACAATAGCAATTCTTTCTGAATTCACTTCAAATGTCATTATGATAGAATGTGATTTTGGGAATAAYGCAAATGTGAGCTTCAGTAGCTGGAAGCTGTTTTGTTTTAATGAGGTATGAAGTTACATACCTCGTATGCACTGCAGCTTCCACTGGCATGGGAAAGTAATACAGAGACCATGAATATGATTAAATTTAGTACTAGTGTAATTCACCTAATGCTAAAGCTAAATTTAGGTAGCTGCTCTATTTTATTTATGCAGATGACCCCAAAATAGTTTGTTTCTGCCAAATTAGACCTTACTAAGGTTCAGTATCTAGTTGTATTTGTTTATTTATAACTATGATCTCTGTTGTTAGTAGGGAGGGTTTGATGTTGTATTTCAGGAAGGAGAAAGCACAGTTCTTTTTCATGTGGTCCAAGGCAAAACCTATTACTTTGCCAGGAAGCTGATAAAGGAGGGAGTGGTAGCTGCAACAGTAGCTGTAATTTTCAGAAACCTTTTGCCTGTATCCTGGAATTTTTCCTGTCATGCCCCACTGTAGAATACTAGCACACCCTTCTTTTCCACATCTAGTGCAATCTCGTCTTTTCCTGCTCACTGGGAGAATTATGTGACCGTATAAACAGAAACAACAGAGGAAGAGGAAGAGGAAGAGGAAGAGGAAGAGGAAAAAGACAGTAAGAGACAAGTTGAAGGAAAATAGAAAAGGAAAAAAATATCAATAGCAAATTCATATAAGAAGACTATTTTCTCTGACTCCTACAGAGATATACTGTGCAATTTAATAGGTGTTTTGTTCTTGTAGACTCTTTTCCACACAGCTTCAGCTTTACAGGTAAAKCAAGGAAATCAGGAACACAAATGTGCTTTTTCTCAGGATGGTCAGTCCATTGGGAAATATCAAGCCAATAAGCTATTAAAGTCAAGATGTTAAGATTTCCATAAAGATCTTGAATGTATAGAATAAAAGCTGTAGAAAAATAGTGGCCATTTGAGAATACTCCTAATCTGAACTTTCCAAAGCATATTAAACCAAGCAGGACTGGCAGAGAAATACTTTTGGTCAAATCTAGGCCAAATACACAACTGGAATGAATCTCTGATCACTTTTCCTCTCTGTCATCCTGAGATTACATTTTCAGTTGGTCTCTTTGGAGTATTCTTAAATGCCTGTTGCAAGTTACTCTGGTTAAAGTGCTCTCATCTCATACACCTGAAAAACCATAGGGGAAGAGAGTGTACAGAAGGCAGTGTACAGCCAGGGTTCATACTAGGAACATAAAGTCTGACTTTTTAAGGCTTTTTTTGGCTATACAGTGCTCTGTGGTGTTGATCAGTAACTGCCTGTCTTATCTTTCAGAAATGACTTGACTTTTGAGTGTTTGAACTTGTGCCTTCATCTGTTTTGGTTAGTTTATAATTTGCATTTTATTTTAGACTTTCATTGTTGCTGTATATCAAAACCRTAACAGATTATTAAGTAGATCAGTCTGCTGAAATTCTGTGCTATTTCTCCTGTCTCTGCGTTTTATTGTCATGCAGAGAGGACTATGTTGTGACCATGGGACTCGTGAAAGTATAAAGGCTCTGTAAGTAGGCACTGCCCAAGAATTCTGTTTTCTGGCAGTAAGTTTTATAAGGGAAAAGCCATCTTGCATTCAGGGAGGAAAAGGTTTCTGAGCTGTASAGAAATGGGAGAGTTTTTCCAATTTTATGTCCTGGTTTCATAAGGACCACAAACAAGAAACAGAATACGTGTTTTAAGCATCCAGCCAAACAGCAGATCTGTGCTTCTTCCTTCTCTTGAAACCTGCCCAAACCCTCTGGAAAAGGATAACTATGTGAAGAATGATGAATGTATCACATATTTTAAATATATCCCATATATTTAAACTGCTTGTTAGAGGAGACTGTGGAATAATTTACATAGTGAATACTTTTTAATCTTAGCACTATGATTAACAGAGACCCTGATCTCCAGTCCTGTGTGAACACTGGTCTAAATTTCTCATCCTTGTAGCTGAGCTGGAATGCAACTCTTTAGGACCAGTTCCCTTGATTTCTTGGTTTGGGGCCGTGGTTAAGACTTCCTTTGACTCGAGTTCCTCTGAAGCTGTTTGAGAGAAAAGGCAGGATAAACTCGATGCACTTGTGCCCATGTTCTGTCCCCAGCAGCTGTGGCTGAAGAGCTGCTGCCTCTAAGTTGTATTTTGTGCCCCCTCTGCTTCGGCAGCCATCTGCCAAAATTGCTTCTCYTGGATACTCACTCTCCTTGGGAACAGGGTGCGCCTGCTCCTCTCTGGTGAAAACCTTCCTTTTTATAACAGGAAGGAATCAGTCAGAGCTGATAGTGCTCCCTCTCACCCCATCAGCCTCTCTCATTGAGCACTGTTCTGTGTCAGGTCTGCCCTGGATGTTAAGCGGATTCTCTAAATTGTATTATTGGTCTTTCTCTGACAGCTCAGGCAGCTCCAGTAACACCTGCTTTTCATCCCAAGGGTATTTTCTATCTTCACCTAAAACGATGAGATTGTTAAACTACTTTTCTTACTGAGACTAGAACTTGTTTATCAACATTTTAAAATGTCTTTTCCGCATTTGGACCAAGTATGATTAGAGTTAACAATGATTTCCTAATTTGCTTTTACACCTGAGCATCCAGGGGACAGGATAGTGGGAGTTTTACGTGTGTGAGGAAAAACTTCTCCACCAAAAGGGTTATGAAGCCCTGGAAAAGGCTGCCCAGGGAGTGGAGCCACCATCTCTGGATGTATTTAAAAGTGATGTAGATGGGGACATGGTTTAGCGGTGGTCTTGAGTTACTGGTTCTACTCGATGGCCTTTGAGGTCTTTGCCAGCTGAAACCATTCCATGGTGTGGACACTGAAAAGCTTTAGCAGAGAGATTTTCCAGCTTTCTGCAGCATTTTGTGAGAGTTCTGTCTTTCCCGCGCAAGTAACTCAAAACAATGTTACAGTTTTGTAAACTTCTTGCAGCTGCGGATTGTTTTGGAAGAATTGTTATGGCTCAAACTAGAAAAACATTTAGAGATGGGTGTCTTAGAACTTGACCAATCCCCTCAAGGGGTGGATGGCAAAAACCAATTACCTTATGCCTTTTAATACACTTTGCGAACTAACATATAAAAGCCTTCTGAGAATTCACTAAATCATCATCCATTTATCCCTGAGCCTGGACTTCGTGTCATTTCTCTACTCATCCGTGGGGAAAACAGCAACACCATGGTTCTCTAGAACCTCATTTATTCTAACTGCTTCCTTGAAAATACATCTCATATGAAAGCATCCTAAAATGGAGCCGTGGTGTTCTTTGCTGAGTTAATTGAATGCTATTTTCTGATGTGAGTATTTGAATCCCCGAATTTCATAAAAATACCTATGAGCTGAGATAACAAATGGGACTTAGGTTGACAATCTGAGCTGCTCACTGAGAGCAGAGCTTACAAGTTTGTTGCAGCGCCATCCAGAAAGGTCAGACTCCTTTAACAAATTTTATATACATAAAACTGGCTGCCAACTTGAACAGACAAGACACTTTATAAAAGAAAAGATGTGCCAAAGTAGAGATGTTCTGAATATACCAATTTTTTCCTATATAATATTCATAGCAGGAACCTGGCATGAGTATTGTTTGTTCAGAAACCCACCTACCCTTTAATAACACATTTTCACCTGCACATGGCTGCCTGCCAGTGTTGCTGTTTGCAACCCAYAACTGGTTTGGGCCTCTTCATGTACATTGTGTGTGTGGTCTTTTCAATTCCTTTTTAGCAAACCCTTGCATCATCTTTAGTCCAGGTTCAGGAACAAGGGGAAGACTCAACCAACCAACTCACAGATGCAGCTGCAATACCACGCTGGCTTTTGGGAACAGCAGATATCAGTTTCTGGGCATGTATTTCATTCAATCTTCACAGAAATTATTGAACAGGACTCCTGCTGTTAGGAAATAAATAATGTGAGAATTAAAGCTTGCTCCAGGAGCAGACTTCTCTGAGTGCAGTTGGTGATGGGATGAGGGAAAAAGGTGCTATTTTTTATTAGCGATTATAAAGTAGCTGTTCTGCTGCTGCAACACCATCAGGCCCCTTGCTTTTATAGGATAAAGTGAAACACCACAATTTGGGAAAACTTCTTCAGTGTGGGTTTGGATCACTGCTGAATTCGGACYACAAAGTTTTACTTCACAATAGGCTGCGAAGCTTGCAGGGAGCCATCATTTTGAACATTTATTAAGAACATATTTTTAATCCAGTGCAGTTATCAACTCCAAGTGTGACTGTAAGAAGTATGAAATTATTGATGCTGCAAGAAAATATGGGGATTTCTTTCCAGATGATGTGTTTTGACATATGTTGCTATGTGTTCTGACACTAAGTGATGAGTTGAAAGCACTGTTGGGCATAAAGCAGCAAGGCAGAGTGACGAGGAAAACTTTGCAGAGGAATGATGCGTTACCAGAACAGCTAACACTAAGGACGCCTGACTTTTCTCACTGAAAAGAAAAGTAATGAAAAAAATAACCAGAAGCTCAAATATTATCAAACTCTCTTCTAAAACCACAGATTGCTTTGTTTGTTTCTTTTAGATCTTGAGTTTTAAGGGATCTTTCTTGGGTTTGGATCCAAGGTGACTGTTAAAAATGAGTAGCAAATGGAAAGCACATTTTAAATCCTATTTTCTGCAGAACATTATCTCTTCCTCACTGTGTCTGTAATGTCAAGCTCTGTGTCAGTGAAATCTGGCACCATTTGGAAGCCAATCCTGCTTCCACTGGAGCTCAAGACAAATTTCTTCCTTGGTGGAAAGGAAACTTAATCTTTTCATAGAGTATTTAATTTTCATATTATAATTGTAGCTTTTTCTTTTCATTCTTCATTAGCTATCATTTTCAGCTGGGCTCAGAAATTGCATGAGCTAAAGAAACCATATGTTTGGGCTTATATTTTAGCAAAACTTTTCTGATTTATCAAAACTCCTTTGAACTAGGTTTCTGGCGTGTTCCTCTGTAAATATTTGAAATGAGATATTTGTGTGCCAAAGAACTGAGGGAATTCAGTTTACTGTGGAATATGTGAAATGTCTCTTGAATAATTTATGATAAAGCAACCTAATTGGGGGTTTATTAAGCTTTAATTTGGTGCTTTAAAATTAAACAGAAGGAATGGTGCAGCAAAATGCTTTTAATTCCATATGTAATGGAGGGTATATCAGCTACCCTATGTACCCATACCTTTCAGGGGCAGCTCGAGTACTGCCAGAAGTTTAGGTTAATAAGTTTGTAAGACAGTGGGGTTTTTTTTGAGTTGTTCTCTATAATTTCAGCTTAACTTGAAAATCTCTGTGAGGCATTACCGTGTGGAGTGCACACATAGGTGACTTCGGAGGGGGAGTATCAACACCTGCAAGGAGAAAAGTTTCTGCAGTAAACTGGAACAATTTGAAGCATTTATGGGTGGATGGTGCTTTAAATAAGAAAAAGCCACATAGAATTTTTTTATTTAGTCGATAACCCTAAAACATATCTTCACCCCTCTAAGAAATGTTGCTTTTCCAAGAAGCAGAACCATTTGCAGATGCACCCAACAGGTGGAGTTGGGTGGACATGCACAGAATTGATGCAGTCAGGAAAAATGGGATGCAAATTACAGAGTCAGACCTACAAGATCCCTGTGTCCATCTGGGATGTGGTGTGGGAGGTATCCCCATCACCCGAGGGGTGTCCCACAGGAACAGTACAAGATTTTAACTTGCAGCGTGCTTCATAACCAGAACAGTTATTTAAATATAAAGACTTAAAATGCAGAAATGTGTTGTCAGACACGACTTCAGCAATCTGAGATGTCTTAGGTTATGGCAGCAACCCAAGCAGCAGGTCTTCAGCTTGTGGAAGAGCCACAAACTTCCATTAAAATGCACTTAAGGTGTTGCCTGTCTTGCCCTCCTCCATGTTTCATCAGATGCTTGTTTCTTTTATTCACAGCTGGGTAGATCCTGTTCTTCCTCTGCTGTTCCCAGACTCAGCTAGGAAAGCTGGGGAAAAAATAGTTATCAAAATATTTCTAATGAGACTTTGACAGCTGCTCAAAGGATTTGGGAGCATAGGTCACTTGCATGGGACATATTCATAACTAATTTTGAGGATATGTTTTTGAGGACAGGACTTTAGTGCAGTCACATGTTTACAATGAATTAGACAAAATAAAAAATGTTATTCCAAATCCATGCAAAACAGGATTTATAATAGTCATGTCTGCTCAATTTTTGAATTGGATAGTTGGCATATTTTCAAAGGCCAGCTCTGCCTTAATGGTTTGTCTGGCTCGTCTGCCCATAGATTATCTTATTTTTGTGGCCTTGTTCTTAATGTGTTTCTGTACAGGCTTCAAGAGTTCTCTTGCCCAGTGATTCTCTTATGGGTTGTTTTGCTCAGACAGCTGGAGGCTAAATTCAGGTTTCAAGGGAGAACAAAACACTGTGCAAATGTGTGTTTTCAAAATATCTAGGAATAAACACATTGTCTAAAGAAGCAAAGAGGCACGTTTTTCACATTTACTGTTTCCGGAGAAACAGTAAGTGTGTTTACAGATAAATCAATGAATAGAGAAATCAGTTACAATTTCTTTTTCCTGTAACAGAACAGAAAAAAGAAAAAGGTTCAGAAAAATACAGCCAGCAGTAAGAGATACCTGATTCAAAAAAAAAAAAAAAATTACAACCATGCCTACCAGTTAATTTTGTGAAAGTTGAGAACGAATACTTCAAATTCAGGTAGCTCAGGCAGTTGGAACAATCCTCTGAATTTTTAAGGGCATATATAATCTTTACAAAAACCTTGAGACTTTCCCATTAGTGGAGAGAAGCCTCTGTTCCAAATTACAGCTTCTAAGAAAATGGTGTGCTGCCAGGACTTCACACGGGAAAATAACCAGTCCTGGAATTGAAACAGATCTTTTCTTTTCACCTAGCCTAAAAACCTGAACAAACTGTGCTCGTTCACTTTGTGAGGATCCACCCGTGCGACCTAAGCAGCCTCTGCTATCCGTATGCTGACAGATATTATGCAAGTGCTGAATGTTCTCTCACTTGATGTCTTGAATGCCTTCAGCTGTGCTTAAGATTTATCTGAAGCTCAAAATAGAGAGCAAATTTGTCTTCTGCTGGCAGAAGTGCTGCACTTGCTTTTGAGACGACGTTAATTCTGAGCAGGGATGACCCAGCTCAGAACATTTATGAAGCTCTCTTTCAAATACTTRCCTTTAGTTGGGAGAGAAGTTGGAGACTGAGGCTTGCTCAATCTTTGGTATGCAAAACCTTGGGATGAGAGCAGGTGGGATGACATGCAGGAGCTTGAATGTTAAAAGAGAAAGACCTAAATCTTGGTAGAAGCGAGATATCCAGGCAGAACTGGAAGAAGATTAGCTGTCAGACTGAACCAGGTGGGCTTGTTTCACTCCYGCTGTGTGCTTCCCACATATGAAACACCCAGAATTCTGCATTTCAGAATGAGAATATGAATTGTGTTGAGCTACTGTCCTACAGCTTTTCTAAACACCAAAGATGTTACACAGTGTTGGGGTGCACTATGTGCTGGAAGAGAGATAGGCCCAGAGGACCRGAGAGAGAGCCTCTTTCCTGGCCCCRGAGGTGATCCTGGGAGTGCATCCAGGTCACCGGGGATGGGCTGAGAGAGGATTGTGGGTTTSTGGACAGTGYTGGRCCTATGAGATGTGATAATTGTAGTTTGTGACCTTATAGGGTATTGYTTACCTGTTACCATAATAGGCAATGTCTGTGCACTAYCCCAGGTGATTGGGGGACAMTGAGGTGAACATCTTTCCTGTTTATATGATGTGATATCCTGTTGGRTGCTGGTATTTAGGGAATATTCACTGCGCAATAAATGGCTTTGCGCTTTCCATCTTGTGTACAGAGCCATGCCCTTGTGTGATTATTGCACACAGGATAAGCARAAAGGGCAGGAGGTGCTCAGTAGGAGACAGTAGGAGACATTCCTCACGCCTGGAATTGCAAATGGCCTCCCCAAATGAGGAGCTTTTGGGCAGGGAAACTTGAGCTCTTGTATCACAATGGGACAAAATTTGTRCCATGGATGGGATCCTGATTAAGCTGCTCAAAATTAGCTCGTACTTCTCATTCTCCTTTGGTAACTCATTTTGTGTGCAGTATAGGCATAGTTGTAGTAGCTGCCTCAGGGTATTCTTTAGGAGATGCAGATTTTTTTTTTTTTAGTGCTCAAAATATTCTTTTTGTTTACAGTTTTCCAGCTCTTGTAATTGCAACTCTCAATGGCTGTATGGCATTAAACCATGAGACATTTTTTCACCATCTTTATTCCAGAATCTGTCATTTTAAATTATCACTTGACTGAAAAGACAAGGAAGAAAACATAGTTTAAGTTTTTTTCCTAAAAGATGATTCACAGATGAAATATACTTCAACACCTAAGAGAAAATAAAACTGGATTTGAAGAACTTTGGCACTTTTTTCCAAAGTGTTGGAGGCACAGAAAACCATTGAAACCTGAGGAAAAGCCTAATATTCAGAGACCATGAGATTCTCAGAGGGTTATGAGAAAAATACCTCTGTATACAACACGAAGCTCATAACAATATTGAAATTTCTTAGTCTAACTCAGTAGAATCAAATTTTACACGCACACTTCTGTGCCTGATTTTCCATGAGGCATTTTAAATATTTTATTCATTTGTTTAGACAAAATCACTTATCATCCTAGGTGATGCTCCCTTCTAGTCTTTCCTACAAAGAAAATCCAGATATTAGCTTATCTTAATACTATCTGGCTATGCATGAAAACTATTTCTTATAATTTAAAAATGTTTGAATATCAGTACTTATTGTAAATGCAGCTTTCAGTTCTCTTTTAAAAGCAGATTTTAAATTAAAAAAATGTCTTTTTAAAAATTTTTAGTTGGCCTGCTTTGACATTAGAGCTGACAAGAAAGATGTAGCAAAGATCAGCCAAGGAGGAGAAGGGGATTTTGTGTCTTTGTGCACTTGGGACAAATTAGAGAGAGTGGAGCAGATGCAGCCTACTTGGAAGGGAAAAGAAATTTATTAGGAAAGTTTGTCGTCTCCAACTCTGGTTGTGTAACCCTGAGGAGAGTCAGCTGTATACTGGCCTTGTCATACACATCATCCAGCCTTCCACAGCCTAATGTTGATTAACAACTGAAATATTTAATGATTTTATTTTTTAAAAATAAATTGCAGTCGGCAGCTAATGTCGGGTAAGAACCCTTTGCATAGTCATGAGATAATTCTCCATGGTGGARCTGCACACATCTGAAACACGTTGCTCCTTGGCATTTCCATTGGGATATTGACTCCTACACATTTGTTTAAAACTAGCACACAGCCTGACAGAAATTGTGACTAGCACTGCCAGCCAGTAACCCCAGCAAAAGGAGGACGAAGGTATGCAAAGCTGACACTTCCTGAGGTGTACTGTAAATACGCTGAAATAGTCGTTTGTTGCTGAAGTCCAGCAGTGTTAAAGAAAAACACTATAAAGGATATCAGTATACAGCCAGGAGTTATAAACTTCCCTCCCTAATCGAAAATGAAAAAGAAACCTGTTCTGAKCTCTGTTTGCCACAGTGATGTTGCAGAACAGCACCAATGAATCAYGAATTGTAACCTGCCTGTTTTATCACTACCGGTGAAGTCGCCAGACCTGCTGGGAACTGGAAATCTCCAAAGCCAGGTGGGAGAGAACAAACAAACATGATGTCTCCAGCACTGCCTCTCCTTCTTAACAAGTTAACTTCATAAACACCAGAATTAGGAAGTTCTTTGCCTGTGTATGTGTGTTTTATCTCTGCTGATGTGCTTTGTCTCAGGTTTTTTTTCTCTGGGTAGGGCATAAGTTCTCTTTCCTGGAAACACTCAGAGTTTTAAAGAAGCAGAAGTCTGTTCTGAAGCTTTTCTCTCAGTGGAATGTGCAATGTGATAACATAAAGATCTCTCTCCTCTTCCCATCTGTTTAGTGTCACAAAACTTGTGGGAACATAATATCTCTGAGGCCATATCCCTCTGTCAAATTTCGTTAAAATTGAGGAATGTGTTCCAAAGCTATTGGAAGAGATAAACAGCSTGAAGTTATAATCCAGGTTTCGTTAGGATCAAGGGGAAAAACAAACAAACAAACAAAATAATCAATGTTCCATATCTGTGCGACGGAAAAGCAATTTAACATCATTAGAAAATTTCCCTGCCAGGTTTATAGCATCTGTGAATGATGTTATTGCTGGGTTTGTGTTCCTGGCCTTTTGTTTAGGTGGAACAATGTAGTATTTGCTACCTGGGCTTCACAAACTGCTTTTTGAGACACTCTGGGTCATGCTCTTGCCACATCATCAGCATTTGGGGAAAAGAAGGAAACATTGAACACTAGCCTTACTTTCCTACTCTCTGATGGCTAAATCGGAGACACCACCCCAAGCACTTACTACGGAAAAAGTGTTTATTTGTTTTTTCTTTTCCAGGTAAAATATTACAGCTGAAAATGCAGTCGGGGAGGGGAAYCAAAACATGCAAAACACTAAGTCARTCTATTAATTGTTTTTGTCTCTCTGTTTAGTAATTGCAGATTTTGCTTTCAAACCCAACATTTTAAAATCTTTACTCTTAAGAAGCGRTTGCACCATGAGAATGGTTAGCTGCTGGGGAAAATTCATAAATGAAGGTAGCTTAAGAAATGTCATCAACATTGCATTGAACACAATTTCTAACTTCCACAATTTTGGTTCARCTTGGTGCTTCTGTCCCTCAGTTTTACTAATTTTGGGTGATTGTATCTTTTCTCCAATAAACTATTGCATTTTCTTTCTTACTATCTTTTCATAACTCAGTATTTGAGGTTTTTTCCTTTTCTGTCCTTGTTCAAGCTACCAGGAAATTCTTCACAAAACTAAATTAGGCGGTTGTTGAAGTCATGTATTAGATTATGGTACCCTTGAAACCGCCCAGGGTGAAGGTTTCCCTCTGTCCATGAACTCCAAGTGATGATGCATGGCTGCWTTGCCTGTGCTAAAGGAATATCTGCTGGAAATGATCCATTGCTCTGCTGCAGGAGTGGAAACGTTTTGCCAGATACAATTTTCCTGCTCTTATTAAGGAAACAACAGTTGCTTTTTAACAATGCAAATGAAGATCATCAGCATAATGATAGTTCCCTCAGCATTTGAAAAATTACGTGTTTGACTTTTTACAATTCTAATGAAAGTATTAGTAGAGCTGAATAACACTAAATAACAGTTCTTTACTTCCAGCCAAAAAAATAACCAAATATTTTATAGATTTTTTTTTTCTCCTGGGTTCTAAATCTCCTAAAGACAATAATTTAGAAGAAACATGTAAAATTGCACGCATGAAATGATTTTTTTCCTCTTTCTTTGTGTGAAAGATGGCTAAATAATCTTGGCAGTTGTTTTGGAATTTAAATTTTGTGAACTACTGTGGCTCAGTGTCAGCCACCATACATACAAAGGTTCAGTTTTGGAGAATACTTCACTGTAAGGTGTTTTTCCTTTAAGAAAACCACTGTGGACATGCAATATGTTTTAAATTGATTGTTTCATCTTCCCAAGACCTCTGGACTGAGAACTGATGGCCAGGACATTTTGGTTCATCATATTTCATATGCCCAAGGGACAAATCCTCTCCAACTGCTCTGCAACCCTCAATGTAATTAAAGAACAAATTGTTCAAGAATATTAAAGAACAGAACTCCAAAACCACACTCTAAAGCCAGAGGTTGCTGTGCATTTAAGGAAATGGTGCATCAGCCGCTGATACAAATATCCTGATACATTCATTTAAAAATATAACTGTGTCAGTCATTTCATTGGGTATTATCTGTGGCTTGTGCTTTCTCACCTTAGAGAGATGCTTGTGCTAGTTCTGTTTGCACAGCAGTATTCTCAGCAGCAGAAAATGCTTTTGTGCAATAAACTTCTTTCTCCTTTGAGGGCCTGCAATRTTTCTCTTAGCTTTGTTTTTTTGGAGGATGCAGGCATAAGTAAATGTTTGTCTTTTCTAATGGCTAATGCTAGGTTTTCCATGGAGTACAGTCCTTTGGGAACAGCCTGCTCCAGTGTGGATACCGGGGAAGCTTCCAGCAGCTGCTTACAGAAGCCATCCCTGTAGCCCCTCTGCTACCAAAACCTTGCCATGCAAACCCAAAACAGATTTCCAGAGCAGAATTCCCAGCTTTTAGGAGCTCTTGCTCAAAAAGATTTCAGTCCTTGATAAAAAAGAAATAAAAAATTGTTTAAGASGTCACACATCTTGGGTTAGCTCCAATTCTTTGGTTCTTGGCTGCTCTTCAGAACATACAGTTGAACTCTGAATTTTTTCAGTTCTCTGCCCTTGGTGACATCTAGCAATGGACTTGAGGGCTTGTCACATTTTTAACCCATTAAAAAGTGGCCTTTTCCCCTGTACTATTAAATTGTGTTGGCTCCAGTGAGTTCATCTCATTAGAGTGTTTGCATATTCCCTAATAAGGATAATTTTCCTGTGCACATCCTTTCTCCTTATTTATCATCTGCAGTCTGTGACTTTTCTAGTCACTAATCAGAGCTAGCAGAGGTTTGGTAATTTGTGGGATTTTATAGTCCTGTTGGAGCTGCAGCAGCATTCAGTAGCTGCAGTCAATGATTTATCTGAGCAGGTGCTGCCAATTTCTCTGTTGTTTCTACCTGCAAACAACCGGAAATCAATCGCGTGTCTCAACCCTTTTTGTGGATAACACTCATTGTCTTGTCTGTAACGGCTGGTCTGGGTGCTGCTTTTGTTTGTCTCTGCCTTGGAACCAGGTGGGCTATTCTGTCTCAGATATTTGATTTTTTTGAGGCATTTTAGATCCAATCTTCCAGTGTCTGAGGATCCTTTTTTACACAATATCTTTATTTTTACCCGTAACCTTTTCATTGTATGTAGCAGAGCACCCAAAGAAATGAACCTAAAACACCTTTTCTTCTGCTCTGATAGAGAACTCATTTGCACTGAGACTGTAGGACTGGCTGAYTGTTAAATCTGAAATTAGCCACAAAATTCTCACAAATCTTTATTGGAAAACAGCTTTCTCATGTCTCATGTTTTTGTCAAGTTCATTAGCCCTCAGGTTTCCCCAGCGCAGTCTGGGTTAATACATGTAGGAGAGAATAGCAAGCAAAATGCTTCAACATAGCAGCTGCTCCTGAATTGGCTTGTCAGGACCTGGGTACCAGCAGAAAGGTAACCTCTGTCTGCAGCTGTACAGAGAAGCCATCCTGAAATCCCCTGCAGCTGTAAAAAGTTTCACAGCTTTACCCATTCTGCATGAAAACCAGTTAAAGACCGAAYGGCAAAAAGGGGCGTGTATGTATGAGAGAAAGTTAGTTGGTGGTGGAGTGTGGGGAGGGAAAAGGGTTATAAACAAGAAATATGTTTATAATTTCAGTGTTCATTTTTGATAAGGAGAGTTAGAAGAAGTCTGTGAGATCTGGGTTTCCTGAACAGCTTTCCACAATAGTGAAACTCGGTGGATGCTAATGGATTGATGAGAAGGTGGTGCTTCTCAAGGTGCACAGTGAAAGGTCCACAGAGTGAGCTGAATTGCAAAAGCTGACAAATTGCTTCCAGCACGTTTGCTCCTAAGACAAGACTTCTGCTGCTTGCTTTACATGGCAGAACCAACAAGCGGGCAGGTTCTCTGTCGTACGGGATCGGCGTTTCGGGAAAGGCGCCGCTTTGGAATTGTGCTGATGGCTGTGATTGCATGCCGGGGAGGAAGATGGAGTGTGCTTAGCCAGCTGTTTAACAGGGACATGAAACCTTGTCTGGGTGAAAAATGTTGATGCTTTTATCGATAGGGCTCAGTAAACTGTAAAGTATATGCTGCCATCCATTTTCAATGCTATAAATGTGCACGTTACCTCAATTAGTTTAAAGCTGTGCTACACTAATCTGTATTTCATCTTCCCAAACTTGTTTCAGCTAGTTTTAGTTTTCCAATTACTCCCCTCAGATCTTTGTGGCAAATGAGAGAATTTTAATATTATGYATGATTTTAGTTTTTGAGGATWAGTTAAATATTGATTTTAGCATTAGAAAACAGAACCAGAAGTGCTGAAGGAATATTCTACAAAGATACTCTTCAAAGTGATTTATCTGACAYACAGAGTTTGTGTTGAAGAGATCATGGTCAATGAAACAAGAAGATGCCAGAAAAATCCCAGGCATTGAATTCAATTGGATTGTGATTGTGGACTTTGCAGCATGACACTGTGGAGATCAAAAGTATCAATGGGTTCAAGAAGGGATTAAGCAAATTAATTAGGGATGGGATTCCTAAACTGTCTCCTGAGTTCTGGGAAGAAGATTACGTTACCATTTCTGTCAGTGGATGGTTCTACAAACAGAGAAACTGAACACAATCTCTTGGACCTTCCTGAAAACGTGCTTAAAGTGCTTTGGACCTGTAAAAAAATTTAAATAACTGAAGCTGTCAGCAACTACAAAATCATCTTACAGAAATGATTTTGTGTCTAACACACCTGACCTTTATTTCTCAGAGTATTGACTTGGGTACAAAAGATTTTCAAGCACTGGTCAAAAGCTCAGTGTGATTTTGTTTATACATGATCATGGGTTTCAAAGAAAAAGAGACATCATTTTGGCAGAAAAGACTTAAAATCTAAATTTGAAAGCTAATTAAGTAAACAATATTTAAAATGAGGAATACTTTATCTATTTTGAAGCATTGTGGATGACTATAAKAGTAAAAGGAAAGAATAGGTAAATAGGTAAAATGAAAACTTCAGTCACTGAGGTTTTATGGAATAGCTTGCAAATAGAAGTTCAGGTTTATGGTTAAAGAAAAAGGCTTATCCCAGCTTGTATRAGAGAGAAATAATAGAATGGCACTTAAAGCAAAATCTTTAGTCAGCATTGTAAATGTTTTCATTATTACAATACTATTTTATTAATTCCAGCGTTTGGCTTCCTCTGCTTCTTCACTGAAGAAAATTCATTCAGCTGCTGGGTTTGGCTGAACAGCCCTTGTGCTTTTTCTAGAACCATTTACCTCAAATCATCTCTGGGAGGTGTTCTAACCCACTTGRCAGGAGATCCCTCTCTCTCTGTGTCTTTTTGCAGCTGTTCAATTTTGTATAAATATTTAAATATTCATTGGAAAAGGTATTGGCACTCAGGTGTTGCCCCTGCCAGCCGGGTGCCCTAACCCCAAAGCTATAAACTYGTTTCCAACGCTCTCTATTTGTGCCAATGAATATTTCAGAGTTTCATGCAAAATTGAGCAGYGTGAGGAGGAGACTTTGGGAGATCTGTTGCAGCATGGTAACAACGTTCCTGATGTCATGGGAAAGAGGGAGAGTGAAGTTCATCGTGGAGACATTAAATACCAGGTGAATTTGAACAAGAGTCATCTCACATCCCATAGAAGAGTCACAACTTTTGTAAATTCAGCTGTAAGGGAGTTTCTTGCTGCTCTTTGTGTTTTAATTTTTTTTTTGCAAAGTCCCCTTGGGATTACTTTTATTTTTTCCAAAGTAGCAAAATGAAATTATTGATTTTTTGGAAACTTGAAAACATTTTAGTGCTAATGCAAGAAGGAAGATTTCTTTTATTTGGAGCTGTAACTCTTACATTATGGACTGATGTGCTGTTKCCTTGTAAGCTGCTACTGAAAACTGTCCCCAGCCAAGCATCAAGAGCAGGAGAAATGAGAATTTATCTGTCCATCTATCCAGTGTATAAATTAAGAACTATAGGAGGGAATTCACATGCCAAATAATATCTCGTGTGTGTGAAATTAAATAAGGAAATTAAGTAAAAGAAAATACTGTTGAAAGTTTCATGTATTATCACAAAAGCATAATATTAAGCATTCAAGTGTTTTTCAGTAACTTTTCATTTCTTCATTTCCAGTGTTCTGCCAAAGCTGTCCACAGTGTTTTGTTGCCATCCTGTGATAGATAAAAAATAGAGGCAAGAGGATGAACAGGTGAAAAATTAAATCATAGCTTTAGCTAAGTATCAAGAAATAACTCTTGGGAAAATTGAGTAGGAGGTGTTCTTCAAATTTTGAATTTAAAAACCTAATCAAATCTTTATGTCATCGGTAATTTGACACCAGTTATTTGTGTGTATCCCTATATATAGACAGATATGCAGATATGAACAAATTTCTGGGTCTTTCTTCCTCTTACTGACTTGCGTTTTGGAAAATCAGCACTTTCCAGTTTTCTAAGCTTTTTATCTACTTTTACTTTCAAGTTAGTTAAGTGCATTTTTCTAAGAGGAAAGACAAATTTACAAAAAAAACCTTCTCATGCATAAGAACTAAGAATACTGAGATTACACTTGAAAGTGTATTTTGGATGAGGACTTCATTTCAAGGAGATCATTTGCTTCATAAGTGCCTGTTACCTCTTTTGGAGTACGCTGATATTTTTTTTCCTGAAGTGAACTAATAAATGTTTGTCTTTCTCAACTCCGTCCAGCTAAATGAAGCTGACTACTTTTCCTTCTTCCCTGCAGAAATCTGAGGAAGAAAAGTGTATTCTTACTCTGGAATGATCCTCCCAACCCTGGTTAGCTGGAGGTGAGAAAGTCTGCACACCCTGTGCTGAGCCTGGTGAAGTTAACTGGGAAGCAGTTTATTTTACTGAGAAATAATGTATTTAAAAAGAACTTCCCAGCTATTCATGTTCATGATTCACTTCAAGCAAAACTCAGAGATGGATTTTTTCCATTGCTTTGGACTCCTTGTAGCCCCTTCTGCCTGGGCAGATGGGTGTAAAAACCTGATGCTGTCACTTTACACACCGAGCGTGGGATGACCCTTTTTGAGCAATTGTGTAAAACCAAGTTTGGTGTAATTTTGTCTCCTGAATGCAATAAAATGCGGAGGAACAATGATAAATTTCTAAGATGAACATCACTAAGACTAAATGGTGACTTCTTAAAAGTAATTAGGCCACAGTTTAAATATTGCACTGACCTCCACATGCAAGCTTAAGGTCCATAAACGCGTCGAGTAATTATTTTTTCACTAATCAAGGAAAGATATTTTTGAAAAGATTCCAATTTAGAAATATTTATAAATAATTCAGATCTAAGTCAATCTGACTAATTTCCTTGGGGTATTTTTGTGGTTTCTTGCTGTGTTCTTTAATTGAACATAGTCATAGGAGAGCAAATTCCAGACTTCTTTACCTCCCATGTAGCACATCTTTGTTTTGCCTTTTATGTTTTTTTTTTTCTAAAAAAACTGGTGTCTAAGAATAATACGGAGTGAGGAGAGGTAATGGGAGTGCTGGGAAGCACGGTGTTTTTTAAGTTGTAGTGTTTGGGACTGTTAAAGGAGCAAAATTGTGTTTTTACCCTGATGCTGGAATATTGTTGGCATCTGTTGAGCTCTGTCCAGTCGTCCGTGTTTGGTACATTAAACAACCAGGGACTTGTCTATTTGCACTTACAAAACGTAGGCAAGTTAATTCTTTATGCTGCAAATGCTTTGATCTAGTCCACCACACAGTTTCAGGGGAGGCATGAGGCATGGGAGCCCTGCTCAGCCTGGCTGAGGCAGCTCCTGCTTCAAAGTCTGGAAAACCATGAGGAGAAATGTTTTCTGTTCAACAGAACATTTTTCTGCCCGCTAACAGCCAATTTAGGTGAATCTGCTGCGTGCTCCTCGAAGTGCTCCAGCTCCCAGAAACAGACAGCAAATGTGTTTCAGGGAGAGAAAGAAACTCATCTTTTAAAGCCTGTTTTCGTCTCCTGTGAACGTTTCACCCATGGGCTTAGGTTTGGAAACAAGTGAGCACAGCTTTTCCTCAATGCAGTCTTAGATGGTTTCTTCTGAAATATGGCAACTACACCTCCACCAGCTAGAATTACTATTTCCTATCCCTTAGAACCTGTCCTAATTCAGCTCTCTTTCACTGGTGCAAGCTCCTCTTCAACTCTTTCTCATCTAATTGGAAGTAGAATTTGGTCCTTCTGCCTGCAGTGGTGACACCTACAAAATAAATGTCTGCTATTTCAAAATGTTTAGGTTTACTCTACCCTTAGAGGTATTTTACAATAATAAATCTAATGGTTTACTGTGCTAAAGGTCCACATTTGAATRGTTGAATGCTACAGAATATTGGACATGCCTGTGTGCAAAGTAAAGCCCATACAGGTGAGGAGCAGGATGTGTAACATCAAACTATCTGCTGTTTTCCAGTTTTCTGCAAGATTTTTCCAGTGAAACTGCTTTAAAACTACTCAGTGACACATTATGCCTTAAGAGGCCTGTGTTATTCCTGAATTTAGCCACCTCTTCAGGAAGTCCCTCCCTTTCCAGAAAGATTCTGTATGGGTTTGTGCTGGCGTTGACCTCTTCAGGGAGACACACTGAAGTAAACACCCCTCAACTCATCATTTACCAAAATGATGAAATGTCCCTGTTGCCTATATGTCCTTGCCATGTACACTCTGAAGAGTACAGCCCAGTTTAGTTGGCAGTAGACTTAGTAATATTTTTTCCCTGCTATATTTTTATACTRTGCCAAAACATGTACATTTTAAGTAGGTTCATTAGCAGGAGTTCAACATTCAAGAGCAGTCTTAAAATAGAAAGATATTGTGCATGCAAAAGAGAAATGAAGAGATGAATTAAAAATGTGAGTAGTGTACATTAAGATCTAAAATAAAATATTTGCTTTTCTTTTGCTTAATATGCAAGAAGTGCAAAAACACTTCTTTTGAGCTTGTCACTTAGTGCATTGTACCTTTCTGTGTGTTTGCATGTTTGTGGGCAGAAAGTTGCTACAATTGCTGAYGAGTTGTATGAGGCTCTGAATCATACAGCACAGCCAATATTAGTCTTGCAAATCATAGCAATAAATAGAGAATTTCTAGGCACTACAAAGAGAAAGAGAGGAAATTCTCATAATCAAAAGGTKTTTTTGATTATGAGCCACTTTGCCTACTCTTTCATTAACCAAGGCACTTCATCTGGGTCTGCTTTTTGTCTTTGCTGGGATAGGCAGAGTGTGATTCTGGTTCTTATTTTTGAATTGGAAARATTCCATTTTGCTTACATTATTAAGAGCTGTTGAACTGGCTCTGAAAAGAACACATTTCTGCAAAGTTATTTCTCAATTGGTGTAAAAGCATGATGGTTTTTCCATTAAATATTTATGTACTACTGCTATTAATTTGAGGCCTAAGATACATTTTGAATGGTTTTTTTCCTTCTTTTTTAAGAGATTTAGATAATGCCATGACATATCTTTATGTCCAAGAAATAAGATAATCTTCTGGTTTTCATTTTGTCACATTTTAAATACAGTAGACTAAGTTGTGTTTAGTCTCTGATCTCTATGTGTTATGTAATTCAGTATAGGTAATAGTCTGATTAATGTATATCTAAATATTCTTGTTAGGCTCAGTTACGTATTAAACTCAAAACCAAAAATCTGGCTCAAAACCCTTTTGTAACTATTCAAACAAAGATATGTGATTAACGCCACTTCTTGTAGCCTCAGTGCTCAGCTTCGCAAGGGTTATTTATGGGATTAATTAAATCAGCAATGTGCTATTTGCCATGTGTCTGCCATAAAAATAAACTGCTTAAAAGCTCCAAAGAGCACAGGSTGCCTGTGGCAAAAGCTCAGTCTGAACATACAGCCTGATCTTATTTCCAAGTGAGCTTTGCACCTTTCTAAAGAGGAATGTACATGGCTGTTGTACAGTGAGTTCTGTCCTAGCTTCTGTGGTTTGAAAATGAACCAACACACAGCTCGGGGTGTCAAACCAGTGTGAATTTAATTGAGTTGTTCAAAGGTTTTCACTGAGATGAAAATTTAGATTCTAATTAAAGTATATCAGCTAACTGGACTCTTCATTTTTCCTGGACAGTACTTCAGACTTCTTCTCTGCCTGAGAACATGCTGCAGTGCACTCTGCTGAAATGAAAAACCACTTCTAATTTAGTGTGGTTACTTTCTTATGCAAAGTGCTCCCGAGTTCTGGAGAAGCTTTAATATTCGTATTTTTTTGCTTTGTACTTCACAGGTTTTAATCTGATAGCAACACATCAGTGGAAACAAGATTTAAGGGTTGTTAGAGAACCAGGTGTGTCTTCTTTATGAACTTCATGCAAAATAAACCTGTGCATACACTAGATTTTTGTCAAGACATTCCATAAACAAAGACATCTTTGGTGTATATAAAATTATTTTGAATTTCAATTTCCAACACCTTCTTTTTGATAATGCATTAAGATTGTACACTTTTTATGAGTAGCAATTTACAGCGACATTCTGGCTTGTGAGAGAGGACAGAAACCTGTCACAATCCTGTCATCCATTGAGACCATGCTTTTATTCTAAAATGGCTTAAAATCTCGTAGAGAATGATGAATGTTATTATCAGAATGAATTTATTTCCTCACATCCATTAAGGACCTAAGGCTCTTGCAAGGTCTTAGCAGAATAGTTTGGGCTCAAGATACTGATTGTTCGAGCCTTTAGTTCTTCCTTCTTTCATCTTCACGTAATGAGACTCACCATTATTCCTGCAGTTTTACAGGACTTTGGGGGACTTAAACAGTATTTATTCTGTTAGCCTGCTCTGATGTAGCTGGGAAAAGGCTTTGTGTGCTGAGCAGAGCAATAAATGAACTCTGTGAAAAGAACGAAGCAGAAGAGCAAGGGCTATAATAGATAAGTAGGAGCAGCTTGTGGGATTGGCAGTTCTTAATTCCCCTCATGTGGAGCCTGTGCTACATGATACTGAAGGTAAAAATCAATTAAATGCTTAAAACTGATAAAATTCTCATTAGCAGCATCTCAAAACTCTGAATCAACCAGGGTACCACGGCTTGAAGATAGGGAAAGGTGAAGAAAGGGGAGAAGAAAATTCCTTTGGAAAGGCTGTAGTTCCTGGGAGTATCCTGGTTATTGGGCTCTACCAATTTATTTCTATTTCTTCCTCTCCCTATCAATCCCTGTAAAATCATGGAGGACTCATGAGATTTTATGACAAATACAAATTTCTATTGCACTTCTCCATTCTTCATATTGCACTTCTCCATTCTCCAATTTAGGTAATTGCCTTCCACAAGAAAGGACTTTGATCAGAAACTTACTGTTGGTTTTTWTTACTTCAGCAATTGTTCATAAAGATATAAAAACTGACCAACAAACTCCACAAACTCCACTTTTTTTATGTTGTTCCTCAGGTAACTTTGAAAAAACAACAAAGAAAAGGCTTCTAAGGTCTCTGACACGGGACAAAAGCATCAGTTTTGCCTCTGCATCTGCCAAGTGCTTGGTGTTTCTGCCAGAAACTGGATTTCTGCTTTTGCCTCTGTAGGACCATGCCCATTCCAGAAAATGGATTTGTGCCCGTATTTCACAGGTGTGCTGCCACCCTAATTAATCATCACAATTACCAGTTGCTCCTGCTGGTGGGAATGAGAGGAGAGAAAAAGGGGTGCAATTGGTGGGCAGAATTATTGAGTAACTGCACCTTCCTCCATATACGCAAGGAAGGGAAATTAACACGAAAAAGAGCTGTTGGTGCCAGTGGCTTTTGTATAGAAAACAYCATCAGGGAGATGTAAAATAGAACCAAGCACCTGGCACAAGMTTCAGGAGGCTCTTAAGTCCAGAACAAAGCTCTAATCAGCTGTTAATGTTTCACACAACTATTCTCCGGACTGCTATGCTTCCAAAATGGGTAAGAAAAATCTTCTTACCATCAAAGCCAACGAAATAATATGTATTTAATATGCAAATATGCCTCTGTCTCCTGTTACTCTGGTGTTCTACTTCTTAAAAAATGTGCATGTGCAAGCAATAGAGGTCATAGTATAAATGGAAGTAAAAATTGCTCTTCTTGTAATATTCATTGCTGTGAAGATGGATTAATAAAATTATCATTTAAATAATAATTTAAGTAATCTCTCTTTTAACAGGAAAAATGTGGGTTTAAAACCATATTTTTCTTCTCTCTGTCATCTTCCCTCAAGTCCTGTAGTAAATGTCAGAATATGCTGCACTATATAAGGTTTCCTTTAATATTTCACAGTGATTCTCAGGAAGGGTATTTTAAGAAGAAATCCTCCTTGATTAATCTGGGATAGAGAGGTTTTTTTAAAATTTCGACCAGCACCTGACCTTTAAATGAAGGCAGCTGTGCCAGCTTTGCAGGGGAGCTGTTGTGGTTTACCAGATGGCAAAGCTGATGATATTCTTTGGTGGTTGCTTATTTTAGAGGGGGTGCTGTAGGGATATTTTAGTTCTTCTCTGTCTCTGTCCCATTGTGTCCATTTTTCCTGCCCTTCCCATCACTCCCCTTCGATTTGGTGTTGCCTTTTTCTCTCTCTCCCTTCAAAAACCATCTCTGAACTCTTGGTTATCCCCTTGCTATCAGCAATCCCTTGCCAGGGAGCTGTACAAGCGGGAGGAACGACTTGGGCCAAAATAAATATGGATTATAACATTACTACAAAGATGTTTTGGCAGGATTAAACACTTCACTGGAATTACTCTGAGTTCCCATCATATAACTGAGATCAAAATCTACATCTGAAACTGCTGAGAGATTCTTTTCCCTCATGTGATGAAAACTGTCAAGTGCAAAGGAGTTTCTGTCGATTCATAGTGTGACTTCAATGCTGGCTCTACGGAACCAAAACTTGTTTTCCTCAGCTATCAAAATGTTTCCCCATTTTTTGATCTTCAGACAGTAAAATAAATCTAATCTTCTTCACTAACAAGAAAGAGAGAAAGTCTGTCACAAAGGCTGGTAATGCTTTTATAGTTCCTTCGGTGCTGTGCCAAGGAGAAGCTTCAGACACATGAGAGAAGAAAACAGCAATTGTGTGGCTCAAAACTCCTAGGAGTTTGGAGCTTCCACAGTTAACAGCATTAAAAATGCTGTTTTATTACTGTCTAGAGAGTTCTTGTTTTCTAAATAAAGAAATTAAGTGCTTATTAATGGAGTTCATTTCAAGTAGTAACAATTCCCTGCAATCCTTTTCCCCTGTCACATTATGCAGCATTTAATGCTGTTTGGTTTCCATGTTTTATGCATTTCAGGCTCCTTAACATTTCAGACAACAGAAATTACATGGAAAGAAGAAAGGCAGTTATCACGAGAGAGGTTTTGTCTACTAAATATTTTGGTGAACAAAATTAAAGCTCCATAAAATATCAGATTTCAAAACTCATTTTTCAAAGAGTGAAAAAATGAGTTGGAAAGCCTTTTTTATGAGTTAATATGATTTACCTAAAAATGATACCCCTTCAATCACTGGTTGAAAGCAAAACATTAACTGTTCTACACAAGTAGATCAATCACGTCTCATAAGAAAGGGAAATTATTTTAATGTGAAATACATTATTTTCATTTTTATTCCATGACACAACTTTATGAGGTGTATACTTTTTAAAAATGGCGTTCATGGGCAATTTCATTTGCTGAAGAGTTATTTACTGAATTAATTTTCGGCTCTTAAAATACACTTTTGCACAGGTGCCTGAAGCACACCTTCACGGCAGTGCAGCACGAAGTCCTGCCTGCTCTGTCAGTACTGGTGATAAATATCAAGAGTTTCAGAGGGGTCTTCCCTGCCTCTATTCACATACGAAGAGAATTTCCCATGCTTGACTGCTGTTTTCTGGCATAATAATACAGCCAGCAGTCTTCCATGTATAGAATTTATCTATCTATAGATATATTCCTTGCTCAATTTGGACAGCATTGTATTGGAGGACATTTCCCATCTGATTTGTATACCATGTGAAAGTTAATAAGATCTTTTCACTTGTCATTTCAGCTGATTATTGCCTCGTTTCAAGGAGCTGTTTTCTGGTAAAGCTTTAGGATTTGCTTCCCTATTAACAAGCTCTCATTATTGTGTCCTTTACTTTWAAAAATATTCTTGTGTCTCTTCCACCACTTGTTGTTGTAGTTCAGATGCTTCTTTTTGTGTTTCTCCAAATAAATAAACAGCCTTTACCTGGCATTCTTCTCGTAAATACTTCCATAAAAGTTTAGCAYGGTCTCATCAACAGGCTGGAAGGGAAGGTTTCAGTTTATGAAGTGGTGATCCCTCTGTTGTCAATGACAAAGCCACTGTTTTCTTTTAGCTATGTTACTTGTAAGTTTTCCTGTTTTAATTTAAGAGAAACCATATTTTCAGGCAAATAGAAGCCCTGTTAGTCAAAGAGAACCTGGGGTAGACAAGMTTAGAGTTTACAAATTTCTAACTACCTGCTACTGTCTGGCTACTAATGAATATTAATAACTTGCTGTTGTTAATTACCAAATTATTCTAACTGACAGATGTCATTTCAATCCTTGAACTTTTAACACCAAAGTTTAGAAGGGGTTCCCACACCATGTGTTGGTTATATAAACATTTTATTTTTTGCTTCAGAATTCACTGATAACAGCAGTGTGTGTTTGTTCTTCTTATAAGGTTTGGACAACTGTTTTGACTACATTCTGAATAATTACCCTAATTTTTAATCATTTTGCTATTTCCAAAGGTTAGAGACAACATGGCTGCAAAAAATTCCCAGTGTCAAAATCAATTGCTTAGGATAAAGGAGAGAATACTGTGAATTTTCTTCTGCCAGCTGAGCACTTCCTATGTCATGTCCCCATTTTGCCAGTGCATAAAATAAGACGCAGAATTAGAGACTCCAAGAAATAAAAGTTTCCTGGTAAAGGGAGCAGCCCTTCTGGTATTGCAGGGCATCAAAATGCAACAAGTTCCTTTGCTGCCAGAACATCACCATTAACCCTTCTGGGAAACAAACCCCTCCCTGGCTGCTCTGCSTGGGCTTTATTTGCTTTGTAGCAAGGGCCAGAGTGGTTTAATGACCTTCAGGTGGGCTGGGTGAGTTGTTTCAGCCAGTGCAGGAGTATTCAGCTACCCTGGGTTGATGGCAAAACAGTTCYTTTTTTTTTTTTTTTTCCTTCCTGATTTTGGATGTACCTTCACTGCAAACTCAAAGAAGTCGGGCTGTATTCAAGGCAAGTAAAGGCCAGTCCTAAAGCTGCGTTTGTAAAGTTTGGATAAAGCCATGTATGCTTCTGATGTAATGATTTTTTTATTCAGGGTATACGCACTAAATACCTAAGTGTTTGTCTGAGTGTGGGCCTACAGCTTTTTTCATTTCCTCTCACTCTTTCTCATGTATTTCATATTTGAAGTTTTTTTATGATCAATGTCTAAGATATTTTATCATGCATTCCTAATAATTGTTTAAACTCTGAATTGGAGGGGAATGGCAGCAAGGGATAAAGAGAATTTGTTCTTTGTCATGGAGGTTGTATGTTGAGGTGGACCAACTAATTTTTCAGCCTCTTCAAATATGAGTCCCTCTAACTSAACAGGATAACTCTTCCATACACATGGCACACTTATTTCTTTAGATAGTGTGTATTCTGAGGAGATTTTTGAGATGTTTTTTGCAAGTTGAAGAGTAGAGCTGTGAACTCACATGGTGTGATTTCCCTTGATTATTTTAAGTATGATATTCTGGGACTGGATGAGAAAATGTTATCTCACTATTTATGCAGAATCAGGAAAAAAGACATCCTTATGTGGTACAAAAAAGGAAAAGATAAATTTATATTTGGGAGTTCATTATTCATTTCTTCTCCTCTGCAGGATTTTTTAAATAGAAGACCAGGTTTTCCCTTGTACTCCTAGAACACACTTTCTGTCCATTTTGGTAATTCTCAGTGTTCTGCTTGGTTTGTGTTGCTAGCTTGCTCTTCTTCTTGGAATTATTTATTTTTTTTAAAAGTAGCTTTAGAAACTCTCCTATCTAAATCTGGAAGCAACGTTTACTTTTCAGATGGCCACTGCTTTTTATTTAGGAAGTTGGTGATATATTAGAACAGATATTTGGGAGTTTTTAATGAACAAAAGTAGGCAAGGAGGAACGCTGAGAAAACAGGATTCCATGAGCTGTTGGGATGATGGGGGAAGGTCCTTGATTCTTATTCAGTGTCACTCCTGCTCCCAACTAACCAGGCCCAGCTCCTGCAGTCTCTCCTCATGAGAGATGCTCCAGCCCCTCATCATCTTTGTGGCCTCTGCTGGACCCTCTCCAGTAGCTCCTGGTCTTTCTTCTACTGAGGAGTGGACACAGCAGTCCAGTTCTTAGTTTGGTTATGGGTTGTTTTTCCATTGATCAGGAAACTGAAGTTGCTGTTTATCCCCATTTCTGGTTTTTCACTGCTAGGTCTTTTAAGAGGTTTCCACTCAGTGTCTTCCACCTTGTTGGATTTTGTCATGAGCTTTTACTACCTGGAAGGTATTTTTCAATTTAAAGCAGAGTGTATTCTGGCTGTCTGATTTATGCTTCCTACTGAATTTCACTGAGTTACCTTGGGAGCCACCCAGTGGAAGGGGTGGGATTTTCATCCTCTATTTTAGTAGGCAGGGTATCCAAAGGATTAGATCTTTTAGAAGTGATTTCCTACCTCTTCAGGGTTTTTGTATAAAACTAGACTGCCTTGTGAAATTTTTGTGAGGRTTTATTCATCTGTCCATCTATATGAAGTATTGTGATTTAAGTGTATTTATAATATTCTCTCCCATATAAAGAGCATTTTATATTTTAAGCTAAAAATGTTTTCTTGTTATACATATAAAACTACAGTAAAAACTCCCAAGTTATCAACTAAAACACATGAACAATAACCCTGCCATTCAGACCATTTGTTCAGATTTTATGTTGAGGGAATTTAGCCCAGGCCTCCTGTCTATCTCCTCACAGTTGCACTTCCTAAGGAAGTCAAACTCTTTAGTAGTTACCAAGTACAGATCAGCTTCTGCCACTCAAGGTTAATTCTCATGCTGATGTCCTCTCTGGATAAGGTTGTTTTTGCTGCACTAGCAAGCTGAATCTGTGTGTTATCAACAGCTGAATAAATGAGGTGGAGAACTGAATGCTGAATATCTTCAAATCAAACTAATGCATAAAATCACAAGTGAAACATGGTATCTTAAAATTTGTCATTTTCTTTGTAATAAACATGGTTTAACTTTATCTCTCGATTTCTCATGCCAGTGTTTGAAATACTGCACTATTGCATCTGAAATTGCTATACATTGCTTTTGTAATCTTCATATATTATCAATGGCTCATGAAGTTCAGTAAGAGAAAACAGGAAAAGCAATCAGGCCCTGGATGGCTATGGATGTATCCATGAAGAAAAGATTACTGGCCATCTCTGTAAAATCAAATGGTTTTTTCCTTCCCCTTTGACAGTTCCAGCAATCTTTCCMCTAAATTTAAAGGGATATGGACAGGGCCCTTCAGTGTCTGCTAATTTATCTCTACTATGAATGGCTTAAAAGCAGAACACGTAACATAGATAATGCTGAGAAATAATCTTCAGGGGAAAAAGAAGAAAAAAGCCTCAACAGGAGGACTTTCCCCTACTGTTACATTTAGYAAATATTATGAAATAAAAACCCTGCCTGGGCCTGCAAATGTAGAGACTTGGGCACAGCTATCTTTGTATGCCTTACTAAATATTTTCAAATCTTCTGTCTTTCATGACAAGAATGTCTCTGCTTTCCTGCAGCTCAGGGAAATTAAGGCATTGGTGGGGAGGGGAGAATAGTATTACTCCCTATTTATTATGAGCTTAGAATTTCTTACCCCTGTTTGATTCAAATATTCTATTCCTCTTTCTTGAGTCCGGCAGTTGAAACTGTAAATAATTTACAAATAATTTAGGTTGCTTTGGCTAATTCACAGGCAGAAGCAAAGACTGTTAAGGTAACATTTTTAGTTGAAAGAGTAGGAGATAGTTTACATCCTCTTTCATATAGAAATAATGCTTAACGGCCTGTGCTGGATGTGTTGTGCTGAATCTTTATTTCAATATGATGTGAGGACTGGAGAAAAAAGCCATGCGTGCCTACTGAGGGATTCATGTGGGAATTGCTGCTAGTGGCAATCAGCCAGGAGCAGCACATGTTGTGTGCAGTGGCTGGAGAGGGAGATGTGAGAGGAGGGAGAAATAAGGTACTTGTTTTGTCTTCTTGTGGAAAGCAGATACTCTTGAATGTCTTCCATGTGAAGCTTGTGTGGAGTTCACCACCGAGAGTATGAATTGCACAGGCTTGTGTTGGTGAGGGTTACTCAGCCGTGACTTTTAAACACTAGTTACACTTGGAAATAAAGCAGCGGTTATTTAAAATATTTTCAATTACTTCTAACCRCCCACCCAAAACCCCAAAATCCACCAAAGCAACCAAACAAAACCCCAACAAATCCAGCAAGTCAGACTTTATTTTTTGTTTCATTGTTTTTCCTAAGCTACACGTCAGGTGCTGTCTATAGCTGATGCTCTGCAATACACTTAATTTTGTATATGGTGTACTTATTTCAGATGCTGTTCTGTATGCTCCCTGGCTCATTAYTTATATAAGAATAATGTCATGCTCCAGGGGAAAATATTTAGCTGATGATTTGTGCCGAGGGATGTCACTGATACTGTTTGGTTTTTTGTGGTTTATTTTATTTAATGATAAAAAAAGGGCAAAATCATCAATTTCTGGCTCTTATTACTTCAGCACACATTTAGRGAAACCATTACAGGTTCTGTAAATGTATTCAAAACACATAGGAAATGTGTGAAATTCCATGTACATACACACATGATTAACTCTCCAATGCTGACTTGGACTTTGTTGCATTGTTGAAGACCATTTTGGATGAGCGAGGCTTTCCTTTCGTAAAGGAAGAGTTGTTAATTATTAGGAATTTTTGTTTTCTTTTAGTTTGTTTTGATTTTAGATTTCTAYCTAAAAAGGTTTTGCAGCCTCGGAAGGGAGGACCTCAGGCTTTGAGGAATATTTCAAACCTGTGCAATCAATGAGTGTTTCTTCCCTCTGTGTGAGAGGTTTCTTTTCAAGWACTGTGACCATTTATTTACCTCATGGCAGTATATCGAAGAACAGTAAGTTTAAGTGCAGCTTCTTCAAATTTGTACCGCTAAAAAGTGCTCAAAAAGGTTGTGCTGCTGTGAAACAGAAGCATATAATGAACAATTGTTTGCTGCAAATTATTTAGCCAAATGTYTCTTATTTCTAGAAAATATTTTGTATTATCGGGACAGAAACAATGTATTATTGTAAAAATATTWTTTAAAATRTGTGTGTGCTCTGAAAATAAAAATGCATAATAAGCACACCTGGTCTTTGACTTGTTGATGGGCCCTTAGCTCATGAAAAAGAGTTACAATTGTTTAAGTAATTGAGAAATATGAAGGGTTTCTGGTAGGTAATCACCATTGTTAAAATAGAATGTCTTCTGTGAGGATGGTATGTTGATTCCTTCCCCCTCCAAGAGAACTTAAATCTTCCTACTGTACTTTCAAAACCCTGCAGAAAACTGAGACAAAGCAGCTTATCCCTTTTTTGGATGAGCTAAATAAGAAAGTAAAACCAGAGGAAGACACCTTGGTCTGGCCACTTTGGTGTCTCTCTAGGAGGGAGGAAGGAAACATGAATTTCTCTGTTGTTCTGGCATCTTTTCTAACCACAGCTGGTGATGTGTCCTACAGGCTTAAAGTATGAGAACAAATAAACCCAAAGTTGCTCATATTTATAGAGGAATAAAACCAGGCTTGTTGGATTTAGTCATTAGCTTTTACTACCTGGAAGATATTTTTCTAGGTTACTAAACCGAAAGAACAACAAGAGATATTAAGGATTCAGCTAATTTCTAGCATCTCAAATAATGATCTTACTTTATACCTTGGTCCTAGTGATTCTTGCAGTGCACACACTCTATCAGTAAATGGAGGAGATATCAAAAAATTGCTACCCAGTGTTCAGAAAGTTACTGTCACCTTGCAGCAGGAAAACCTGCCATTGAATGTGAGACTCTGGTTTTTTCATTCCTTGCTCTAAACCTCTCTCCAAGCTGCTTTCAAGTGGATTTTGTATCCCTTGAATTTGCGTAGTCTTGAAAAATAAAGTGAAATGAAACTCCTGTTGTCCAGGAAACGCAAGAGTTGACATCTTAACTGCTCTGCAACAGAGAGAAATAACAGAGAAAGAAAGGCATTGGCACAGAGAAATTAATGGAGATTTATTTTCAATCATACAGAAAAATTCACCCAGAGAAATGAACTTATTGTCAGCTAGAATCCAAATGAGTCTTAAATTGATCATTTATTTATTTATGGAAATTTCTAATTACCTTTTTTCATAACTTATTAAATTTATCAGAAACAATTTATTTTTCCAGACTGAATCTGTACACAACAATTATTGCTATGGGTTTTATATATCTCCTTCTGCCAAAAGATTGTTTTTCCAGTATAGGATGGCAGAGCCAACCAGAATAATTTACTGTATCATATTGTGCAGTAAAAAAACTACTCCAAAATGGAGAAGCTGAGGTGCTCTTGCCAGTTCATACTCATTGTGCCTAATAAAGGCTTTTTATTATTAATTTGCTAGAATCACAGCATAATTTAGATTGGAAAAGACCTTTAAGACCTTTGAGTCCAACCATTAACACAGCACTGCTGATTCCACCACTAACCCATGTCCCCAAGTGCCACATCTGCACATCTTTTAAATACCCCCAGGGATGGTGACTCCACCACTTCCCTGGGCAGCCTCTTCCAGTGCTTGAAAATCCTTTTGATGAAGAATTTTTTTCCGAACATTCAGTTGAAGGCGGTTGTTTTCCCAGCCTTTGCAGATACCATGGAAGTTCTTGAAACTGACTTGTCCAAGTCAAAGTTACTTAAAATAAATTAAAACCAGTTTATKGCTGGCTTCAAGTGTTATTAGCCAGTTAGTTCTTGGTTCCAGAAATGGGGAAAAAACAAAGCAAAGGAGGAAGAGGAGAAAAAACCACCCCCAAACGTGTGAGCACGCCCTTCAGGTACGTGAAGAGGGACACACAATTACTATTTTATTGAACTGGGCCCTGGTTTTTAGGGCATGGCTGAACTGTCTGTGAGCAGACACTGAATGGTTGCTATAGAGCACCATGTCACATTGGGTAGCAGTTGCAGTGTCCAGAGGTTGTTAAATTCCGTGTTGAGTGCGGTGTCCTGGCTTTCTGTTAAGGCAGCGGGGCAATGACTTTGTAAACCAACATCTGCCTCATCTGAGCTTCTGACTTTTCTCTGAATTTCAGATTTTGGCTTTGCCTCCAGTTAGGCTGTCATTAGTATGGTGAACACACATGAGCCTCAGAGTGCACCGTGTGAAAATATGCAACGGGTCTTTAATTCCACACCAATTATTGCCCTGCTCATCATCTCATTTTGTGAGCTTCTGTGCTTCGGTGACTCTCTGCAGCACGCTGCTCTTTCAGTGGCTTCAGCTGGAGCACACAGAGCTGTCAGCTGTCACATTTCCTTGTTTCTARAGCTCTGCTTTTCCAGTTAAAGGGTATTCAGGCATGTGTTATGTAGACACCAATATAATTATTTCATCATCAGAGAACATATGTTTGCTGGAACATATAGTATTGCCTYGTGTTACTCATTGTTCAACACATGCCAGAGATGTTTAATTTTTTTTTGCCCTAGCTTATGTCAGATATTTAAAAATACATATTTGTTTTAATATCTCCACATGCTCAACGTTTCCTTTCCTGAAGTTAACACTAAATTAATTGATTAACAAGGAGAAGCTGTTTTCTGTGTTTTTYTTTTGGATGAGCAGTGCAATTGTGGCATCCTGGCATATTCAATAAAAACTGCTACCCTCTGTGAGGGAATAGGCTGCAGAGATGTGAAAGCACATGTGATAGCTGCCAAGGAATTTATGACAGAATATAAAGTAGATTTCTTTATATATTTTGTAGCCTTTTTAGGCCTGTGTTTTTTTTGGTTGGTTTTTTCTAGCTAGTGGTGTACTTTGTAATGAGRAGGAGCTTAAAAGAGTGTCCTTTGAAATAACGAGTTAAGATGAAAAAAAAAATTAGGAAATCTTTCTTTTAAACATGAAGAGCTTTCTGGCCTGCTCTCAATGGGAATGTATTATCTTAATCAGATTGATTGGTGTCCATGTTAKGTGTGTTCATAATGACACCTTCCCAGCCTCAAAAATTAATAGTGCTGTGTGTAGCCATGTTTCTGATCATTCCTAGAACTCAGGTGTCTGTTTGGGGATATAGTCCTTAGATTATGTTAGTTTTGGGGGGTTCTTCAATTGAAGGGGAGATTTTCCTTTTGAGCACTATGAAAATTCCATGTAGGGTGGGAAGGAGGAAGTAGAGAAGTGAGTACTGGCACTTACTGGAGATGTACTTGAAAGAGTGTGGAAATTTTGAGGTTCTGTCATGTGTCTGTGTACTAAGGGTAAGAGAAAATTTAGGCTAGAGATGTAGGAGTGCATGGGACCCCCCAAAATCCTGGAGACTAAGAACCAGAGAAATGTTTATTCAGATAGACCAAACTAAATCTAACCTGAAGCATTTAAACGAATCAGCCAAAAGGGATTCATGAGACAGTGTTTCTCCCAAAGTCTTATTTAAAATAAGTTTTCTTAAACATATAACATAAACCCTACTCCTGATCTGAATTATAATGAAGAATCTTATTAATGCTGTTTATATTGAAATATTTGCAAATAATATTTTACATTAGTGGGGATGACAATGTGCTTGCTGGCACTGCACACAGATGCTTTCTGCACTGRTAATCAGTTCTGTTGAGGCACTTCAAAGAAAATACATCAGCAAAGAAAGTACCAGCTTTATCAGTGCCTGAAATTGCATGCACTGTGCTAAGCAAACATTGTAAATTATAAACTAATTTTATCTTCAGGAAAAGGAAGCTTTTATTCAAAACTGGAAAAAGTTAATARTAGTTAAAAACACTGTGAATTCATCAATGCCAGAGCTATATGCACAGCTACTTCACTGAGGGAAATACTTGCTGTTACATTCAAGCGAACAGGCATTTTGATTGGAAAAAAGTATTAACATTTGTTAGTGCCATTTTCCAGGGAATGTTATTAAATGCCACCTCGTTCAAAACCAGAGATGTGTTAAGAAATTAAAACCCAAGCTGTATGAGTGTGCAGTTCGGGTGTGTACAACACTCTCATAAGGTAATCAGCGTCTCCTGATACTTCATAAAATATAATCACCAACCTTGATGTGGGAGAAAATTGATTTTATATATAGACACATACATATTATTTGGATATTGAAGGAGCAATATTGAAGCAGTGTTGGGCAGGTAGTGGGGTGAGGGRAAGTGTGTTCAGCAGTTTTAGTGTTTTGAGGTCTGAAAGGGAGGAGTTCTGATGAAATTATCTTTAAGATTATTAAGACCTAGTAAGAGATTTTGTATTTCACTGTTTTGGAGAACTTTGCAATAGGCACCCAATACAATACATCTATACAAACAGTGTATGAAAATTGTTTTTTTCTTAAAAGATATTCCTTATAATAAAGGAGAATTGCATATGTTATAATTATTTTTTAATCCCTGTTATTSTCAGTTTCCTGAAACTTTCTCTGAGACTTAGTGAAACTGCTCTTTCTTGGGCCATGTGTGATGGTCGAATTATAAAGAAGTAAAAAGATTTCTGTAAATATGGAAAGGGCAAAGGAGCATTGAAGTTGTGGGGAAGAAAATGAAATAATCATGCATCTATATTAAGATGCCATAGCAATTTACTAACTTTACCACAAGTATAAATCTTTGCTGGATTGCTCRAGAGTCATCAAGCTCTGAAAATGTGCCATTCTTGTTTTAAGGCTATGGACAGTGCTTTGTAGTAATGCAGCCATCCATTCCAATCATTATACATTTATCTTATTTTATACTGAAGAGTATTGTGGAATCCAAAGTGCAAAGTGCTAGTAAAACTAACTGAAAAGCTAGCTGACTTTGTACAAGTGAAAATGGAATTAAAAMCAGATTTTTTTACTGCTCTAGGAAGCATTGCTCAGTTTGGGAGGCCCATTAGATTTGGGAAACCCACAAATGATCTGTTTATGGCAATGTATTACTTGCACTATTTGCAAATGGGTGGTCATTTGCTGGGGTAACCCTGCCAAGCACAGGGAAATTGGAAGCTGGAAATAATGAGGATCATGATGAATCATACTGAGAAGGCAGCTCACAGTGTAATCCAGGAGAAAATTCTGACTTTTAAAGCTATGTTCACCACAGGGATACTTTAATTGGCTTTGCTTGACAGATATAAAAATGTATTAGAAGTTTCTTTATTTATTTTCAAATTATTTCAGAGCTAATTTGGTATAATTTTTTTTTTTTTCTTTCAATTTAGCAGAGTTAAAATAATCTAAACAGTGTGGAAATAGTAACTGGAGCTCAGTCTGGAACAAGAAAAGCTGCATTTTGAAAGCATTATGTCAAAYGTGGACATGGTTAGATCAGTCACCGTGCTTCTGTGCCAGGCCACTTTCATTTGCCAGGCAACTCTGGGCTGTTTGTGGGGTGGGGTTTTTTGTTTGTTTTGATTTAATTGAGTAGCTAGTCTAGTTTGGGACATGGAAAGGTGGAAATAAAGTCCTAACGAGCTGTGCATATATAATTCTCCTGAAACTGTTGTCCTATGCTCAGTGGGACACATAAAATGTGGTTTTATAGCCACACACATTTACTGCAAAGATGGCAGATTATTAACATGCAGCCTCTGTTGTAGTCCTTTAAATGCTGTGTGAAAATTAAGCAGGTAGGCACAGGTAAATCTGTATGGGCAGTGCAAATACCATAAACACAACAAAGACAGAATCAGGTTTGCAGTTCAATGGCCAAGGAAAAACAAAAAAAGTATGCTAAGGGCCGGTGCTCAGCTTTAATCCCGTTTCAGGGTAAAAACAAAGAGAACTRGGGGACAATGCAGTCTTGAGAAAGCATCTTTAGGTAGACTTGCAGCTAAAGAATTGCCTGAAGAACCTAAAGACCAACATTATTAAAGGACAAGTTTCAAGGCAATTGTAATCCTTACCACAATAAATGCTTATTTAGCACATTCATCAGGTATTACCACAGTGGTTGCTAAATTTTTTTTTTGGTAGTTATTAGAAACGTTACATTCTAGAATTAAATTACTGTCTCCTTGGAAGACAAAGTGAATGTTTTGTTGTGAAAATAGTCACAGTATAATATATTAAATCAATGATAGAAAGAAGAGTATTGAAACAGGRAAAGGGATATTCATCCAACATAATATTGATTTGTTTTTATTTACACATTCTATAAATGTCAGGCTTAGCTTACAGAAAGGTTGAAAATAGGTCTGCATGGTGAACATGAAAATCAGGAGGCTGAAGTGTAAACTTATGCCTCTCTAAACTCTTCTTGTTTGTGTGACTGCAGCCCTGCCACTACTGCTTTTCTCCGAACTTAAAAAATATAAAAAAACCTCACTGTTCCTTCTAAGATTGCAGTGCCATAGGGCACCCATTCTCTGTGGGTGTATTTATGTTGCATCTGAATAAATAGACATCTCGATTTTTATTTACTTTTTTTCATTTTTTCTGACTGTTTTCCTTGCATTGAGAGTTTAAGGTGATGTGTGGGTATCTATGTAATTCCCAGTACCATTGTGTACACTTAAGACTCATCCTTTAATTTCAATCCAAAGAGGCCTCAGGTTTTTCTCCTGTAAAAATTTGTATGAAGTGACAGCAGTTCTTCATGCTTCAAGAGCTGTAATTACCAATACATCTCTCCAATATTTCAGCAAGAGAAATGTCACAGTTTTGCTTCTCACTGGTGCCAGATCCTTACCAAAGTTCAGTCAGTCTTCTGTCGGATGAAAATTAAATAGACATGTTGGTGACGAGTCACACAATGTGTTCATCACCTTGAACAGGGGCAGTGAGATTGTCAATGAGATTTTGATTTGACAAAGGACTCCTGTATAACACAGAATCCTTGTTGAAAACAACATGCAAGGCAGAGTTGTCCATTTGCATTAAGACATCAGCAACCCAGGCTATTCGATGGTCCTACGAGCAACACTGCTGAAGGAAAAAGAAAATGAGGAAAAATGATGTCATCCACTTTTCCAGAAAAATTAATGGTTTTGAGCTCCTTAAGTTATCCATTGCATATATTTACAAGCATGACTATATGAACCAAATGATCCTCCAACTTAAGTAGGGAAAAATCTAGGAAGAATGTTTGCCTTAAGGAATAACTCGACAGATATCCATCTAAACTATCCCAGAGAAGCAAAATCTTGCATGCAGCCTCATGAATTAGGATAATATTTATTCCCACAGCCTTTGATTGTGCAAGATTTTAACACTATAGAACAAACAAAAACCATCTGATTAGAATACAGCTGTAATAGAGCTAAATTTCTATACCTTTGAATAAATAGTTGGTGAAAAGACTTTTACCTAGAGACCGTGCTATGTCTCAGTTCCCTTCTTCCTCTGCAGAATAATTCTTTGTGTATTAAAAAACCCCAAAACAAASAGAGAGAGAATAAGCTGATAAATATACTTCTGATCCCCGTGTTCTGTCATAACTAACATTACTATTCTGTTTTTATTACTGCCATCCGTTTACATTGTTAGATGTAGGGCATCAAGCAATAATTTCAGATATTCCCAGTATCACTCACATTTAGGCAGTGTAGTATCCTGTAATGATGTGTACATGGCCTAGGAGGGAATTCAATCCACTTGTGTCAGTCTCTGAAGAAGTCAGTGTGATAATCCCTTTCCCCAAGGGCTGGGGGTTTCTGTACCCAATCACACCAACAGAAATTTGTACATGGGGAAGGAAAAGTAATGAACTCATTCCTTGTACCTGTTTCCTGAAGACCGCCTGAGCATTCCTGTCTGAGAGCTTCCTTGCTATTGCACTGATGCCATGATGATTTTTTGCCTWTTCTTTTATACCGCTTTTATACCTTTTTACAACTTCTGTATTCTTAGTGCTTTAGCCTACATTCTTGGACTTGTTTGTCAAGSTAGGAGATGAAACATTTCAGAAGCTTCGTAGTTAGGGATCAGTGTGCCCCAGACACCAAGGTCTTCTCCAGAACACATTTTGCAAATTAAGATAGAACTATCCAGAGGAAGGTTCCTTGGGGAGGGGGGCTCACTCGAGCCTCTCATTGAGAAATCTTTGATAGAGATGCTAATTAGTAACACCTATAATGATATACCAGATCTATTGTGGGTGTGCATTGCGGTGTGCATTKKGGKGCATTCGACCTGGACGTGGTGCACCTAAGGATCCTTAAAATAAATACCAAGGTAAAATCCCTTTTTCCCTTCTAACCGTGTTTGATTCTTGATTTTAAGACCAGGAAAAGGCATCAGCACAAATGCAGAAAATCGACGATTTCTCGTGTTTTCCCATGTACTGTATCCCCTTTGTGCTGTTAGTGGGTGTTTAGTATCAGTCCATCCCAGAGAGGATAAATCAAACATTACACATGATAAATGTTCACCACCTCGTTGATGTGTTGGTAGCGCATGTTCAGGTGCACTGCCACGAGGGCCAGGGCACAGCAGCCAATTTTCACCATGGATTAAATCTCCCCCTTTAAATAATGGATGCCTTTTCAAGTTAACCAAAAATTAAGCTCTACAAGAAACAAGAAATCTGGAAGCAGAGACATTCAAAGATTTGAAATACAGACTCCCTTATGTTTTATCACCAAAATAAGAAGCTGTGTACATTGTTAAAACAAATTGCTTATGTAGCAGCTATTTTGAACCTCACCATTTGTGATTTAGCAAGCTCAGTCTAAAAAAACAACTCCATAGATATGCTGAGGTCCTTTTTTTTTTTAACAATGTCAGGAAAATTCTACGCTGAGAAAAGTGTGGATTGTTGGAAGTCAACTCTTTGAATCAGCATCCAAAATGTTCTAACTTTCAGTTGATTTGTAAGGTATGACGTGARTAAGTTGGGGTATTTTCTTCCATGTAAAATACTTTCTCATAACTTTGCTTTGCTGGTGGTTCTTTGCATGGTTTTATCATCAAGTGATAAAACTTCTTTATTATGTAAGAAATAATAGAAACCTTTACTTCTGATAGCTCTTCCAGGAAGAGAAGCTCATCTGAGMGTTGGCCTGCGCAAGAAAAGAAAGAAATTATATTTCCTGTATTAAAAAGCTATATCATAWAAATGTTTTATTTTAGCTAGGAAAAATACATTCATGCCTAATATTCCTCATGTATTTAATAGTCTTGCCAGTCCTGGTTGGCATTRTCTTTCTCTGGCTTCCCATCAAATTATGGAATATTAAAGAGTAACTATGTTGGAAATAGTTAGCTTGTGACTTGCATCACAGAAGATCCTCTCCACAGCATTGTCAATAAATTATGTCACCCATCTCAGTACCCTTTCTACTTTACATCTTTCATACAACTTGTTTCTAAAAATGGCACCCCAAGCTCTTACTTATTTACAAGACCATCTGGATGGTCGATATGTAAAAGAACTTTGAAATTTGTAAGCATGAATTAATTAAAGCAAAAGTTCTACTTTATTGGGTGCATGTTTCTTGCTTTTCCTTATATCATGCTTTACAGGAACCATAGATAATGCARTTAATTTTATAGGTACGTGTGGTTTTAATTAAAAAATCCCACTAACTTTAAATCATGGTAAATAGGGAACAAAACCTAGATGTTCATGAGACACAAAATATTTCAAAATTCTGATCCCTTGAGCACTTCAATGGCTCATCCCATGCTCTTGCTGTCTCATGTCAACGTTAGAGATAGTTTTGTGCTTTGTAGTTGCAAAATTCCTTTAATTGATGGGAATTCTAAAAATGTTGATGGACTGGGAGAAGCAGACGGAGGAGGAAACAGGAAACYGAAATAAATAAAGGGTGCATTCATGCTAGCTGATTTGAGTAGGAGGGACTGATATCTTTAAGGTACTGAATGTCCTGGGGAGAGAACTTCAGTGGTGCTTGGATAAGGAGAGTGGAAGCAGAATAAAAATGATGGCAGCTGCAGAAGAAATCGGAATTAGAAAAAAGAACCAAAGAAAAGAGAGCAGTAGAAGCGCATTAGGGACATGGTGGCTGCAAAGACAGAGAAATTATTTTGCTGGAGTGAAAAAAACATATTAAAGAAAATTTCTTTGAGAGGTGAAATGAAATTAGGAATCCACTAAATTAGAGATCCTTTCTGCTCTAGTCAGGAAATGCCTGTGACAGTCTCCAGCCAGAATATACCATTCTTGGCAGGGTTATTTCGCGAGGAAGTTGTCAACCTACTGCTTTTATTGCATGAGATAAGAGTACATCTTTAATGTAGCTGGTGGAGTGCTGTCTGGAGCAGCCTTGCTGATGTTCTACGTGCATATAGATATGACATGACGTAATTAAACTCCTGTTATTCATAAAACAGATGATTATGCACAGGCTTCTCCTTCCCTGTTATTTGTCCAATGTCAAATTAGCTCTCTTGTCCATATGCATATGCATTATGATACTGTCTGTAATTAAATAAGCATGTACTGTGTTCCCACCAAATTGCTGTCTGCTGGGGTGCTTTGCAGCTAAATCAGGGCTGGGAACATGCCTTGGGTTTAAATCCGGAGTGGTGAAGAAAGCTGTCATCTGTGGGACAATAACACAAACGAACAAGTTGGAAGTATGGTAGATGAGGCAAGGGTTTAAAAGATTAAATGTGGCCTGGTGGTAAAATGTGGTGGGTTGGATTTTGTCCAGTGATGGCTAAGACTAGCTTAGACAGGATGCCAAGCTTAGCCTTTTATGCTAAATGCAGATACTGAGATTTTCAAAGCCAGGTTGCACAACAATTTGGATTCGAAACAAAAAAAATTCTAAATTCATTCAAATTTCTTCTTTATTACCTTTATTGCTATACAGTCCCAAACCAACAGTTTTCAGTTAGCCACTCTGTGGTCTTCCTTTCCTGCATATTTAATTTGTGGCTCTTCAGGTCCATTCGTTATTGCAGTTATAGTTGCAATTATAGGTGCAGTCATAGTTGCAGTTACAGTTGCAGTAAAAGAACAGGTATACTTCAAACTGGTTTGTCTTGATAAAATTAGATCTTATTGCAGTGCGATTAGACGTTTCAAATTTATAGTTTCTATTTTAATCTTTCTTAGTGCATCCATCAGTCAAACACAGAAAAAATTTTGAAATGTACAATACACTGGTAGCTGAAGCAAGGGTATAAGTCCAAAACCCTCAAAGAAACCAATTATTCCTTCTTGAATGCCAAGAAGTGGCTTGGACGGTGTAAGGTCAAAAATGTGTGAGGTCACAAATGAGACTGAACCCAAAAAATACCAGGTACAGAATCATGATTCATTTCGGGGGGTCACAGGATAACTGAGGCTGGAAGGGCCCACTGCTTTACTGGTAAAATGCTAAAGTGTTTCCTCATGGCCATTCTGAATCTCTTCCATTTYGGCTCACACCTGGGATCTGTTGCCATCCCACCACCCACTGCTGTGAAGAGGCTCACATTGTCATTGGGGTTCCTTTCTCCATTATTGTCTGTCGAGATTCATTTCAGAGGTAGAAGAATTGACTCAATCTGTAGGCACAGAACTATGTAAAGCAAATTTTGCCAGGGCTTTGCCACTCTAAGAGGCATGGACAGAACCTGGAGCAGAATCTTGTAGTCTTTTTAATTGTACTCATTTTAGTCTCAATTACTTGCCAAGAGGAGTAACTGCATTTCACAAGGGGATGAAAAAGAGTTGTAGCACTTGAGTAGAGATAGAGTTGTGCATCCCAGGTCTAACATAAAAGCAACAGATATTCTTTTCTGATGATTTGTGACCTGCTCCTCATTCATTCCTGTGTGTGTTGCCCGAGTTCTTGTGTTGTTAATTTTAGTTCTTAGACAGGAGCTTGCCCAGCTGCATTATGCAGAAGAAAAAGGGYTTTTTTCTGCTTGCAGGTGAATGATCATAAGAACTCGAACAACCTGATTCTTTTAAAAATATTTTTGCTAGGGTTTTTTTTAGCCCACCGTGTTATTGACTAAGTTTCTGGAATAGCCAAAGTTGATGAAATGCAGCTATTGTTARAATGCTGCATGAAGCAGTGAAGAGTAATAGCTGTTTCTACTGAAAAAAAAAAAGTTAATGGGGATGTCAGTTAATTGCATACTTTCAATGGTTTTGAAATCTTACCCTGTGAGTGTTTGCAATGACGAGTCTGTTGAGTAAAACAATAAAGTTTTTTGTTCATGTGGGGAGGGGGGAGCCTCACTGCTCTTCCCTCAGCCTAGAATTTTATCTTTTCAGTCAGATCAATTTGCTACATAGATTTTCAATAATGCAGAAGTGCTTTTGCAGAATTAACTTTGTCTGCAGAAATTTTTCTTATTGTGCTTTGTGGTTTTTTTGGTTGGTTGGTTATTGCTTATAAATACAHGTCTGGGGGAAGGAGACTTTTTTCCCTTTTCTTCTTCTCCTTGCTTTCCTTCCCTAGTGTTTCCTGTGGTTGCTTGAGGTTTTCTGAGGACAGAGGATCTCATTCAGACTCCTCTGAGGTGAGGAGAAGAGCCCTTCCATTTGAAGATGTATTGCAGCTGGACTCCAAATATTATTTAAGTTGACATGTGAAAAAAATAACAGCTGGAATGATAAGAATCATTTACTGGCTTGAAGACTTTATAATGCAAATTGCCAACAAAAAAGAAAGGGGCAGAATGTTATACTGTCTGCAATTCATAGATTGAGGCCTAGGGGGAAAGTAATGTCTTTATAGAGGATAGAGTTTATTTTAGTTTAGTTTTTGGAGTTTTGGCTGATCTTGGGCTTAAATTTGCCTAAATGCCATGAGCCTGTTATTTCTCTGCTGGTTTTATGTTGTCTCTCACTCACATGAGCATCATCCGTGGGTCACTWCCACAGCAAAACTGGGTTTACACTATCCTTGACAATTGGTTCATCCAGCATTTACCATTTATATATATTATTTCTGGCTCCCTCTCCCCCTGCCTTCAGCTGTGCAATGCTCCAGCACAGTCCTGTGCTCCCAGGAAATCCCCTCTCTGCCCTCCCTAACGACAAGAATAGGCACAGTAGGTGATGATATGGGAAAGGAAGCTCACCGTGCTAACTTTTTTCCTGGAAAAAAATACCTGAGGGATTTTATGGAAGTGGACTATCTTAAAGGTTTCTCTATGACTTCTAATTTTTGCTGGAATTGAGCAGGGGAGGATCAATTGTTCTAAATTGGATTTCTGCTCTGTCTAACGAGGCTTTGGATGCAAATATTAAAGCAGCTCTAGGCCTGATTCTCACACATATCAACAGCCCACACAGGCTTGTTCTGGAAGAAATTTGGTTGGTTTGCTTTGTACTTTTTTTTCAGAATTTCAACTCCTTTACAATTCAGTATTATGATATTTTGATCGTTTGCGCATTTTTATTCTCTCTTCTTGTCACTAATCCTAAAAAATGAGCTTCAGTTTAGAATGTGCGTTAATACAATGGGTTGGAAAATCTTRTCTTAAAACAGTCTAGTGAAACAAAGAATTTATTACTGCTTGGATTTTCTGAAGAGATGTTTATTTAAAACCAAAATCTGATGCGGAACCAAGCGAGCTGGTGCTGAAGGAACAGAAGCATTCAGGATTTGCTTTTTCAATTTTTAAGTTCACAGACTGTGTCGCCACTGAAAATAATAAAAGGCCAGATTAAAACACACATACATTAAAAGTTAATATATTGATAAATAGGGAGGGATTTTACTCTTATTAATAACTTTATCTTAACTAATAATTACRTCAATAAAGTAATTAAGATATTAATTTGTATCTATCAACTGGATTGATAAAAGTTTGTTGCACGAGGATAATTTTCAGAAAAAATTTTAAAAACTTGCAAATCAACTAAGCAGCATATAATTTTGAGAAACCTTGTGTTTTATTGCCAGAATGTCAGCTATTGAGATGCATTATTTCTATTTTCTTGCAGACAGCTACAATACTCTATTATGATCAGATGGTTTTTATTCTGAGATGATGCTTTCCAAGCATTCTGTTCTTTAATTCATTCTGCTCCAGCTGAAGCCAAGTTTATGTGGCAGATGTATTGTTGGAGCTAGGCTCATACTCTGCAGATTTATGCCTCATTTTTACCACTGTGAAACAAAAATCTCCTGTGCAGCGCACGGTCCCCRCTTTTACTTTCTTCTGGTATGACTGAACTGAGGGTAAGAAGTTTTCCCTTCTCTCTGCTGTTTATTGGTGAAGAACAAGATATAATTTGGTTTTTTATWGGCCTTATATAGTGAGCTAAACAGTGTGACAAAAAGTACAATTTCATACTGGAAAGCAGACTTTTGGTTTTTTGTCTTCTATTTCTTTTTCTCATTTCTTTGTCACTATTCTCTATCCCTTCTCTCTTTGTCTCTGCTAGGTTGTAAGATGCTTGTTGAATGTAGCATAAAAGCAAGATCATTAATTAAAGAACAACTGTCAATGACATCTACACTGGGACACACTTAAAAAGATTCGAACACTATGTTGCCTAAATATTTTCATGAAAATTTTTAAAAATTAAAGTGCGAGGAAAATTTATTTTTGATTACTGTGAAATTAGAAGCATCTTTGAGAAGGTGATGAGGGAATAAGATGCTGGAACTGGAAGATTTCARTGTCTTATTGATGCCATGATGATTTTTTTGACTTTTCTTTTATACCGCTTTTATACCTTTTTACAACTTCTGTATTCTTAGTGGGTTTTTTTAGCCTATGTTCTTGGACTTGTTTGTCAAGCTGGGAGACTCAACATCTTAGAAGCTTCGTAGTTAGGGATCAGTGTGCCCCAGACCCCAAGGTCTTCTCCAGAACGCATTTTGTAAATTAAGATAGAACCATCCAGGGGAAGGTTCCTTGGGGAGGGGGGCTCACTCGAGCCTCTCATTGGGGAATCTTTGATAGATATGCTAATTAGTAACATCTATAATGTTATACCAGATCTATTGTGGGTGTGCATTGCGGTGTGCATTGGGGTGCATTCSACCTGGACGTGGTGCACCTAAGGATCCTTAAAATGAATACCAAGGTAAAATCCCTTTTTCCCTTCTAGCCGTGTTTGATTCTTGATTTTAAGACCAGGAAAAGGCATCATTATGGAAAAATGGCATCTCACATATCCGATTCCACTACATTTGCRAAGTTCTTCCATAATTAATTCTGTCCATCTGCTTCTCTTATTGCACTGCAGGTTGTGGCAGAATTTACTGAATTCAAATACAGCAAAACCACTAACTCCTGATATTTTGATGAATGTGCAACTGCCATTTCCTGTAATGTCTCAGCTGGAATGCTGCTCTGTTAAATTTTGGGAGAAAGAAAACTCCTGCATGGACCTGGCTCTTTGCAGTAGACCACATTCAATCAAACTCAAGAGGACCCTTTACACTTTTTGTGCAGGGGAATTACACCACGAAGGTGTGGGCTCAGGTTTTAGTGTTCCCTTCAGAAAATGCTTCTTGGCTGGAAGTGCTGGCAAACACAGGCTCTTTAGCAGCCACAGAAAGGCAGAAAGGACTCTAAAAGATACACAGCAGCCTCTTTCTTTCCAGCCTTTCCTTGTTTGTGCTTGACAGGAATGAGTCTCACCCCTCCTAACTGGAGAGTTGCCATGTCAGACAGCAAGAGTTAGAGGTCACCTCTTATCATTCTCAGCCATCAATTGAGAGTTTGCAAAGGGCTGCTGGCAGCATCTTTTTCTTTCTTCTTTATTGCTGAAAATGTCAGAAATGGATCACCACAAAGCCTCCTGGTATATGAAGGGAGGAACGGTCGCAAACAATGTCACCAAGTGCTGATTCTGTAGTTCCTGAGGTTTTGTTCAGATATGTTTGTCATCCCCATTCAAACTTTATTGCTGAAAGAAGGTGGGAGGGGAAATTGCTGTAAGTATCTGTAATTTACTACTGTAGGTTGTGAAAAAGGAATCTTTTGAAAAAACTATTTATTTTATAATTTTTTTAGCACAGTACTTGCCTAATACTTCAGTCACCTGCAAACCCTGGTGCAGTGCAGTCCACTTAGTTCGAGGATGTGGGTTCAATTTGCTGAATAAAATAAGATTATTCAGGCACTTCAGTTTCAAGAATGCTTTTCTCACACATCAGTTTACAACAGCCATCCCTTAACCCACAACCACATTTCTTCCATCTAGATGTAAAGTGAGCAGTACTTTTGCTTTGGGGCATTTTTCTGCCAGGAGATGTAATTCAAGTGCAGAGTTTCTTTTGAGCACTGACAAAACTGGATGGTTATCCCCGYAAAGTAATGGTTTCCTTGATATTTGTGCATGATCCCAGACTGGCTTTGTCAGGCATTTATGTTGTGTCACCACAGTCCTGAGAACCGTAAAACGTGAAGCATCCGAAGGACTTATCCTGTGCCTGGTGCCAGGGTATGTTAGCCTGGGAATGTTAGCAGAGGCCAGGGGCACAGAAGGGCATCTGTTTTGTCCTTCATTTTGCTTTTAAACAAGCCAGGAGCAGTGCTGTATTGGTTCTTCGTCTGCTTTTGTGTGTGAGGCATTTGTTGGAGCCTTCCAAATGCTGTTAGAAAACTCAATTGCTTTGGCTAAAGTTAATTTCACAACTTTGTGCTAAACAACCTACTGATAGAGAACATCTCCCCACTTCTCTTTTGATAGTAAGTGCGCAAAGCCCACAACTGTTTTTAGAAAAATCACTAAGTTTAATCTTGCAGCCTTATTAAACAAATATTTGTCTTYGCGGTAAACTTTTCCTTTGTGTCCAAGGGGAAAGAAATTAACARTGTATACAAAGAGTGGAGTTCTTGTTTGGTAAGGGTCCAAAGCCCTCTAACTCTCATGTTTCATTTGAGGAAAGCTGAATTCAGCGTTTCCATGGATGTGATGGTATTCATCTCAGACTTTCACACAAACAGTATCGGTCCTGCCGAAACTGTGCCTGGTGATATTCTGTGAAAGTCTTCCTCTCGCTGGGCACAGCCCTGCCAGATGCTCAGCAACACTTGAAAGAATCTGGGCTGCTCCTGACCTCAGAGTTGGAGATGCACAGGATGTTGCAGGCCAGGCTCTGCAGTGACTGAAGATGTGAATTCAGCACAACTAAACACATYGGGGTGTGTTTAGTCCATTTCACTGGACCAAACACATCCCAATGAAGCTCTGACAAAGCGAGGGGGATGAGGTGTGAATCGCTCTTCTGAAAGGAGGATTAGCTGCGTTTTTCTTAGGAAACTCGACTGTCTGCTTTGACAACCACGGAAATAAATCCTTAGGATGCCTTTTCTATCAAGAATCACTGTTGCTCAAAAATCTGTGGCTTTTCACTGAGAATAAAGTTTCTGTCTGCAGGTAAAGATTCAGAATATCCACTAAGATTGTCAGCTTTACAGATCACCTAACCTGAGAAGAATGTTTGACTGCGTGCATGGAGATTTCTGGTCAAGAGGATAAGAAAAATAATGCTTATTTATTTATTTATTTATTTTGATTCTTTTAAATCACTCTTGACACTGGAAGTGAAAACTAGGAAGCCTGAATTCAGACCTCACCGTTCTGGTGATTCCAGCTGTGGCCTTGGCAAATTGCTTCAGTCTATTTTGGTAAAACACCCCTGGTTATCTAACTCTAATCTTGTGTGTCATGTCTTTTGCAAATAAGAAAAAGATTGAACTTCTTTTCGTGCTTTGAAAAAAAAGGTCTTCCTTGAGACTCCTGGAACATTTTGAACCTGAGGAGAGTGTTGTAATTGCTAATTACTGCTGTATGTTAGCAGTGTTAATAAACATGCTTCTCAAGCTTATTACTGCTACTCAGAAGAGCTCCAGGCCAGTAATAATATATCTAAGAATTTAAATTGACTGCTAATGTGTTTATGCAGCACAGGTACTTTTGAAATGCAACAGCAACTCGCCACCATTTCATATTATAYACAACAGCACAGGAAATTTAATCAAAAGAGCAAAATGTCAACAGAACAGCTTACAAGCTTTAAGGTATTCACGCTTTTCAAGCACGGAAAGTTTTCAACAGCAGTAGTCTCTCACACAAAGATTTATTCCCTCAGAAGACTTTTTTCATGGCTCATAAAGAGTGATGGATGAAGTTAATTTTTAGTTTAATCTCTTTCTTTTCAGTTCGGTAATTTCTTTGATACTTGCAAAAAATTAGTGAGAATATGGAACCACTCACCAGTCATTAGTGATTGTGTGTTACAGACTGTGCACAGGCCACAACATTGTCAGGTTGCCTGACATTTTTGGTGAGAGGGAAGTAAGTTTTCCTTTCAGTAACTTTTTTTTTAAACAGCAGCATTTTAATACTTATTGTGCACAACATATAAAGAATTTTTTTAAGTGTGGCAAAGAAAGAGAATTGAACTGTGTGTCTAAACTTTTGTTTTTCTTGGGTTTTATGTTCTAAAAACTCCGTGTTATGCCATCTTTGCTTGTCACATTGCTCTTTAACTCTGCTGCTGTACTCCTTGGAACAGCAGAAAATGTTGCCTTCTCTCCCAAGTCATGTTTTTCTTTAGCTCAATGGACAATATTGTGTAGGATCAGGGCCACGCTGATATTCTATTGAGATTTTCTACCCTGTAGCTATGGCTGCTTTATGTTGGCTTAAGAGCTAAAATCAACCATCTTCCTCTTCTAATACATTTGAAAAATGCTTTTGACTTCAAGGCTTGAAATTAGTGGAGTTCATCGTATTTAGAACTTTCCAGCTCTTCTTTTTGAAGGAATCATCTATTTTAATTAGTTTTCTTATCAGACTAGAGAAAAACAATGGAGAAAAAGAGAAAACAGCTACATGTGAAGAGATAATTTCTATTCGTTTGAAGCGCCACACTGAAAATTGGCCCCTCAAAAATCAACTTGGATGAGACAAAGCAGGAAATTACTTTTGGGAAAAGATAGTGGAAAGTCAGACTCGACTTTGGCTGTGGAATGGGTGCGCTGCTTCCTTCAGACCGTGCTTGAGGAGGCTGCGGGAGGGCAGACCTTGACAAAAATTGAACAGGTCTTTTGTACAACCTATGGACTCACGTGTCACTGCTGACACCTCTCTCCAGCTTTTGTCCCTACCCTCTTATCTTTAGGACAGCTTGCTGGCAAGGGAGATGAAGGCCTAACATTTGGGGCTACAGAACCCGCAACATGCAGGCACTGGGGTTGTCTGCTTCAGTCTGAGAGATGAGTTATTCCACCTTTTCCCTCAGCAGGAGTATTCATTTTCTGGACAAGATTGCTCCTCCTAACTTCTGCAGAGCAGCATCAAAATGTTTTCCAAAAATTGTGTTGTATTTACAGTGTTATGCTTGCACGTGGTGAAGGAGCCCATAGCAACAGTTCATTTGTGTTAGGCTTGTGTTGCACTTAAGGAAAGATACAGGAAAATTATAATTTTTAATGCAGGAAAAGCACTGAGCTAGAACAATGCAATTAAAATCCATAGAACATTATAAATAAGGTGCATTTGTAACAGCAGAAATACGCGGGACATTGAAAGTATTTTCTAAGAGATACAGCTACTGCAACACCTGTGGTGCTGTAGCTTCATCAATTTACTTTTTAATATATGAAATTCTTCTTTTCCCTAGGCTTAGTGTCATTCTATTTATTTTTTCTAACTATGGCTAGAAGTATCAATATAAAATGTATCCGAAGAGTACTTTTACTTTTTTTCGTACCTTTCTATTTTGTTTTTATTGTTGGTGTTCTGTTTTTTTTATCTTTTCAATGCGGTTCTTTGCAGCGAGGACCTGCTGTGTGTCAGAAAATCACAGTCCAGGGCCCCTTCAGTGCAGTGGATCCCCTGAACAAATGCCATTTATCTGTAGGAGTTTCAGCAGCTGCTTTTCCTGTTTGAGCTCTTGCTTAGCTCAATCACATCAAGAGCTTCAAATAATGTGCACTCCTAGGCCTGGCCATGCACAGCTGCACATACTGAAAATAAAAGTTACTTTAATTTTCTAATTATTCTTACAATGGAATTATTGAATTGTTCTTCTAACTATTAAACTATTTAGTGAATCATTTCAACTACTGAATTCTAATTATTGAATTATTCAAATTATCCTAGCTAGTACTATTATGGTTATTCTAACAAAATTGCATACGTGAAGTCAGAGGTCTGTCCTAAGTATCATATAATGTCCTTTTTACTAATTTCCTAACTTCTAGCTCAAAATGAACATAATAGATGGGAGAAAGGACTTGAAATTCAGATGAAATTCTGAAAAGATTCCTGCAAAATGCTGCACTTAGGAAACCAAAGAGGTAGTGATAGTTGGCTAAACACCAACTTGTCATCTCAAAAAAGGATGACACTTTTGTGCTTCTTGTGCAAAACTCTCTGAGCTTAGAAGGAGTTGGAGGGTTATGCCAGGTATCTTTACACGTGTGAGGTGACAGCAGGACGTGTATAATTGTTTTTTATTCTCTTTAAGTTGACTTTCTAATTTGGTATTTCCTGGAGTCAACTTTTGGTGCCTCTTTCCTAATGCACAGAGCAATATATAGAGATTGCCTTGTCTGCGCCTCATTGAAGTCCAAAGCCCTGTTGCTGATCCTTTTTCTCTGGCAGTTTCCTATCAGGGAAGATGGTTGTACACATCCTCTTCTGCTGTCCTGGAGGTTTTTTAATTGCCCTGGCATTCTAGTCCCCTGTCAAAACAGGTAGGAGGAACTTTTGCCCTGTAACCTTATCTCTCTATGAGTGTTTTTATGTGGGTGAGGGATAGCAGTGAAAAAGTCTCCTCATAGCCTGATCACCTGAGGTAATTTAACTGATGTTCAGATCTAAGCATCCTTGAAACACAGCCACTGAATCATTCAATAATTTCCCCATTTTCTCATAAGTTTTTTTTAAAAGAGCAGGAGACAGCCTAAAGATCATCGACACCAGCCTTTTAAGGTATTTATTGACAAGAACCTTTCATGTTTTTTCATCTTATACTGTAAAAAGGGGTAACACTTCTCTGACCATAATATTCAAGGAAATGAGTAATGGTTCAGGTTGCATTTCATGGAATCATAAAATGTCCTGGGTAGGAAGTGACCTTGAAGATCACCTAGTTCCAAACTCTCTGCTTTGAGCAGGGACACCTTTCACTAAAACAGGCTGCTCAGAGCCCTATCCAGTCTGGCCTAGAACATTTCCAGGCATGGGTTTGCCACAGCTTCTCCAGGCCATGTTCCAATGTCTTCTCACATTCACATGAAGAACTTCTTCTTAATATCTAATCTAAATCCACCTTTTTCTGTTTAAAGTCATTCCCCCTTGTCCTATCACTGCATGCCATTGAAAAAAGCTGCTTTTAGGCCCCGTTTAGGTACTGGAAGGCCCCAATGAGATTTCCCTGGAGCCTTCTCTCTCCAGACTGGACAAGCCCGTTTTTCTCAGCCTGTCTCCTGCAGAGGTGCTCCAGCTCCCTGGCAAATGTGGCCTTGCTCCAACAGATTCACATTCTGTTTAAGCTGGGACCCCAGAGCTGGATGCAGTGCTCCAGGTGGGATCTCACCAGAGCAGAGCAGAGGGGCAGAATCCCCTCCCTTGACCTGCTGCCCACGGTGCTCTGGATGCAGCCCAGGGTACATTTGGCTTTCTGGGCTGTGAGTGCACATTCCAGGTCCTGCTGAGCTTCTGGTCAGCCACCACTCCCAAGTCCTTCTCTTCAGGGCTGTTCTCAACCCGTTCTCTGCCCGGCCTGTGTTTGTGCTGGGGATTGCCCCAGCCCAGGTGCAGGACCTTGCTCTTGGCCCTGCTGAACTCCACGAGGTTCTCCCGAGCCTCTCCAGCCTGTCAGTGTCCCTCTGGATGGCATCCCTTCCCTCCAGAGACTGCACACAGCGCATGGCATCGACAAACTTGCTGAGGCTGCCCTCCATCCCACTGCCCACACTGACAGCAGAGATGTGAAACAGTGACAGTTCAAATATCACCCCCTGAGGAGCACCATTTTAGCTGGTCTCCACTTGGACATCGAGCTGTTGACCACAGCTCCTTGTGTGTGAGCATCCAGCCATTTCCTTACCCACCAAGCAGATAAACTCTTGAAGTAGAATTGTTCAATTATTTGCAAAAAATTTACTTTCATTTAAGGGAGATGCTGCTGATTTTGTCAGATGTCTGGATCAAAGAGAGTCAGCATAAGCTTTTGGAATCTCTGTGGATCCAAGAGCTTTATTTTATCATCAGGGTGCAGCATTCACACTGTGATGAAATATTTCTTACAGAGCCTTCTGCTGGAGTGCTGGCTTGGCCCTGCGCTGTGAGGATTTTCTCCTCTTTTTCTTTCTTTCACACAACCCCTTTGCCCCTTCTCTTTTTCTGTTTCCTCCTCTTCTAGGCTCAACTTCTAGTCTGGGGAGTGCAAACACATTTCTCTGCACTGTGAAGGCTGTAATTAGCAAAAATTCTCTGGAATTTGAAAAGACAAGCAAAGGTCTCATTCAGCAAATGGACTATTGTTCCATTTGGTTTAGTTCCAAATGGACTATGTTTCCATTTTGTTCCAAAAAGGAAAGCAAATCCAAGAAATAAAACTGAAAACAGTGGTATCTGAGGAAGCAGGGCATTTTCCAAGGCCTTGGCATTTGATAATTACCGTGACATTATGATTTTTCTATTATAAGGGCTCCCTAAGAAGGCTGGTGTAAGAGAATTAATAGAGGGTAAAGAAGTAGAAACCCTTTAGCAATGGCTTTATGTGGATTTATGTAACAAATCTTGTTTCAGATTAAGTAATTGTTGCTCAGCTCATAGTTTTCAGCTACACCAGTAGAAAAGGATTTTTCTCCCAGCCTCATTAAAACCAGATGTCTGCCAAATTAGCAATTGCAATGCTATTTAGCTGACAATCTCTTGCATTTAGTGGCATTCCCTTTACGAGGTCTTGTGTATGAGATATGTATTTTGTAATGTAAAAGGCTACCACTAGTGATTGACCCTTTTTGTTTGTCTCAGCTCATCCTTTGAGGTTGATAGCCCGAGGAAATAAAAGCAAAATATATTTAGAAATGCAGCCTGGCTCAAAGTTAAGCTGGATAAAAAGGCCATTTGCTCTTCTGCGGGGTGGCACATAGAAACAGCTGCATAGGTTGATAATATTGATGGTATTGCACTTGCTGCTGTCACTTCTCCCTACAGATCTCACACTGAAAATGATCGTGGGACTTCCTAATACAATGAAAAGGAAAAATCCCTCAATAAATCAGTGCTGTTAATGAAAGCAAAAAAACATTTAGATAGTTTTAAATGAAGTGAACAAATTAGTGCTCACAAAATGCCTTGTGTAGGCAGAACTTTCTTCCTGGTAACTCTTACCTGATGGTGGGTGAGAGCTGACATTTGGCTGTTTCCTCAAACATCCTTTATTTCAGCTTTCGTGTTTCAAAGATCTGCCAGCTAATCTGAAAAATTAACGCCTAATTTAGTATCACTGCAAGAACAGTCTTGGTTCAGTGATGTGAACATAATCAATTACATTATCTGCTATCTCATGTATAAGTTGAAAAAAAGTCGTTATTCAAAACAATATGTAAGTGGTAAATGCTTTTTGTAAATCAGAACAACTTTTAGATGCATCCACACTCTGAATCTTTTTCAAGTTTACTTTTCTAGCTGCTTGCACTGTGTTTTGGTGGGTAAATATGTGTGCAAAAATACTGACAACTAGTGATGAAGAAAAGATATTCCTGTTTATGGGGACTTAAACCAGCTGTGCATTGTGCTGGTTTCTGATCTGCACATGATCAGAACAGCACTGTCTTATAAAAATATATCACATAAAAGGTGTGTGTGGTACATAGGGGTGAAATACAGCCACTATTGAGATATATGTTAGATCACACAAGTCAGTTTAGAGTAGAAACTTAGACATAGCAGCCTTTGAGGAAATGCAGAGTAAAATGACAAGCTAGAAATTCATCATGTAGTTTTGGGTTATTAGATTCAAGCTCAGTAGCTTTTATAGATTTATGGATGTCACTGCAGATTTACAGCGTGGAAAGAGGATAACAAGGTCAAGAAATCTGATGTTCCATTGAGGTTTCAATATCTTAAAGGGATTAGCTCTGAGTTCTGATTTGAACTAGTGGAATAAAATAGATACATAATTTTTGCTTATTATTCTGTGTTGTTTTATGAAGTGCTGCTTGTACAGAAGATGYTTGACCTGGATAAAGTATATTGCACAACTCATGTATCCACTACTGACATTATATATATGTATATTTTATTTTCTGTATTTATAGCATTTGTACAGACACTGACACAGAACACAAAGTGACTATCCTGATAATAGCAAGGATAAAGTCTACAATGTTATGAATGCCTTTTTCTTTGAGATGATCCTCAGTTCTGAGCTACGTTTGCATAGGAAGTTATTTTTTTTATATTGGAGGTTAAGACACACAGCAGTAATGTTGCTTCTGTGTCTTCCCAAAGTGCTAAATACCTTAATTGTTTTTAATGAAATTAGTAAAGAAGGTTTGCATTGGAACACTAAATCCCAAGATAGTAGATGCTATCATCTATTAGTTAATTATTTCCTATTGATTTCCTAGGATGACCGGTTTTTTAAAAGGCTGTTCCTAACGTCATTTCTGTCTGTCATCCTTTGTGACTTGTGTTGACAGTTCCTTTTAAAGAGTAAAACAGATTCTTTTTGAAATCTGCTCTCTTATACTGAACTGCTCTGCCAGAGGCCTGTCACTCTCCCACTGAGGTAGTTGTTGACATTTACCAAAGCACAACAATGTTTAATTTAATATTTTTGTGCTTTAATGTCATATTCCCAAGACAAAAGTTTGCCATTTCTCTCTCCTGATATGGCTAATGACAGCTAACTTCAGAAACTCCTTTCATTCTGCAGCGTTTGGGCTAATTGGTGTTAYGTTACTTCAGGGCCTGAGTTCAAGGCCCCTGTTTGTGAAGTATTATGCTGTGAGTAAACCCTCTGAGATAAGCAAGGCTGTGTGCACASCAAGAGATGATGTGTGACACGCAAGGGAGAGCTGCAGCGTGGAAAAGGCAGGGTTTGCTCCTTSAAGGCTGTAACTCTACTGCAAAGGGAAAATCTGTTATAAAATCTCTCTAACTTGCAGGAAAGTCTGGAAACACCCCGAGAAACTTTTATTTCTTCTTTCTGGCTTCGTTCTYCTTTATTCATCCTGTGGGGGGTGTAAAGAGAACCTTAGGAATGAATTTGTACATCAGCTGAGTAATTTGGAGTCAGCTGGATGCAAGAAGACAGGGTTTGAACAAATGGGAATGTAAAGCGATGCACTGACAAAAGCATAAATTCWAAAGTGGCAGACCACATTCATCTACCACATAAACAGGGGAGGAGCTGGTATTACACACCTCAAAACTCAAATGCCTGGAAGAGAGTGAAGACAACCACRGTGGATGAAGAGAAGGAGCTTTGGAGTGAGGAAAGACTGAAATAAGGGAAAAAGCTGGGACAGCTATGGAAAAAAACCTATCGAATACARTGGTTTGGAGACATGGTCCCTACATTGGTGGTTTCCAAACAGGAATTCACAACATGTTAACAAGAAACAAAGGAAAATAAAGGAAAAAAGAATCATGGGAATGCTTCTGGGAAAAATGTAATGGAACTGTGTCTAAGTGTTTCATCTATCCATGTTGTGTGTCATCCATACCCCCCCATCCCTCATTAATAATACTGGTGACAAAATAATTCAGGTAGTAACACCTTACTTTTTGGAAGTAATAAAGATCTCAAGAAGTGGGTGGAAATTTTAGCAACTTCTAGTGAAAGAAACCAATAGATACTGAAAAACATAGGAGAGCTTCCAGTTGGTGGGGAATGCTGTTTCTCTGCAGTGATGTTTCAAGGATCCTGATGGTAACACCTTCTAATTTGGGCAATTAAAACTGGAGCCAGTAGTAAAGCAATGAAGTAGGACCAAGGAGAAAGTGTTTTCTTAGCATAAACCTCTGGGGCTGTTTTGTAATAAATAGCTGTGCCCGATTGTCTTAAAAAAGAAAAAAAAACAACCCACATTTAGTAATATATTGGTGGACATTTTAATTAGATTTTATRATTAAAAATGCAGCTTACCAAGATCCTCCACCCTTAAAAAACTTTTGCTTTGGATTGAAGGAATTAACTTTGTTACCTTGAGAGGTCAAATTATTCTTTATGCTTCTAGGAAGGAAGGATGATTTAAGATTTTTTACAGACAGCACAGTAGGGAACCACATTCTGACTCAATGAGCCACCACAAGTTAATCAGTATTTTTTATTCTGTATTGTTTTCTCTTGCCTTTGCAAGTCTCATGCTGTTCTTGAAATGCCTGGGAATTAAAAGAACCAATTCTCTGTCAGTACTTGATAAAAAAAAAGATGATATTTCACAGTGAGAGGAGTGTATATATCCCTCTTTTAAAACTTTTTACATTCTTTTTTTTTCAGTCTTTTTTTTTTTGTAATGTAACTGGTAGAACCCCCAGGAAAGAGAAATGCTCCTTGTGGAAATAAATGTCTTCCTGTTCCCTGCAGAGAAAATTATTAAGAACAAATCTACTTATATGGTAATAAAATAAATAAAAAAGAAATTGCCATGAGCAAAAAGTGCAATTAATTCTGACCAGCTTCTGGCACAAAGCTGAAATAAACATTCTTAATGCTTAAGAATGGCTTARGACCTGAGCTGGTACTCCTGCTTTTAAAGGCTCAGAAATACAGCAAGAAGAGTTACAGCTCTGGACATGACTTCTGGATATATCCAGCTGTTTGGAGTGCTTACTACTGGAAATTCTGTCTCATTTTTTATCCAGTATTCTTGGCTTTCCATACTAATCCCCTCCCTCCCCCCAGCTCAGGCTGATGTAAAGAAGAGAGACAGTTCTCATCGTACCTTCACATGTATTTAGAATGAAAAAACAAGAGTTGGGGAAGCTCAGAAAACCCCATTTTTCCATTCCTTGCAGCATGTAGCCGCATTTTGTACACTTGAGAACATCTATGAAGCTCCTGAACCCCTGTCCACCCACCCTTAAAGGGAAGGAAACACCTAAGATTCATAAATGCTCATGATCAAAAGGAACAGCAAAAATCAGAGGGGCCACAACCAGAAAATTTTATTAACAAATTACACCCTTGGCATGGAAATTGGTGTATTAGTCCCTGGCTGCTGTGCAAGAACASAGCAGTGGGTTTTGGATCAATGGTAAAAGGGGAGAACAAAAGGAAGAGATGGATTAAAGAGAGGGAGAGAGAAAAAGGAAGAGAGAGGAAAGGAGAGAGGAAAAGAGAGAGAGGAAAAGGAAAAGAGAGAAGAAATGAGAGATAAAGAGAGAGGAAAAGAGATCACCAGCACTGGTTCCAGTGTCAGTCCAGCTGAAGGGATGTGTCAGTCCTGGTTTCAGCATCCAGCTGTGTTGGTCTGGCCAAGGAGATGTCCAGGGTCCTGGGGCACTGCCCAGGCTTGGCAGGGGTAYCGATTTGTGGACAGGTTTCTCACTTGCTGTGCAAATTAATTCTCATGCACAGYCCATACTTTCAGGCCTTTCTGGAAACGGGTCAGAGGCTTTGGGGATCTTTGGGGGTCTTAATGCACCCCTACAGTCCATGGCCACTTCTTGGCCTCATTGCTGCGCTTGTGCTGATGCCTTAGGTTTTAACTTTTATATTTTTAAATTCTGTACTGCTTAGTGTGCAACTTTGAAGCTTCTTGTAGCCTGTTACTTTCTGCTCTCTCAYSCTAGTTAGACATAACAAAGCCTCTCCGGACTGCTCTTCAAGGACACCYRGACCRTCCTGAGCCCAAGGGGTGTAAACCAAGGAGTCTCTGAAGGGGGGGTAGCTAAGGGGAATTACGTCATTAAACTGGGACTTTAATTGGAGAATTGACCCTGATGTGTAAACGAACCAAACCTATAAAAGTGTGAAGAACTCGTGACCTGTCGTCCATCTTGGGGTCCATTTTGGCAATAGCCTCTGGCTCCCCAGGGTGTACCTTGAAGGCCCTTCAAATAAATACCTACTTTTATTCCTTTACTTTGTCTAGTCTCTGTGTCTAGGAGGCCTGATAAGGTATCAGTTCTTTGGTGACCATGAAGGGACAACGAGGCTGTGTTTTGCTGCTCTCCAGGAATTACGAGGGTGTAAACAAGTTTCCAAGGCTGATGGTTAAAAGCCAGGTACTCTTTGGACACCTGTTAGGTTCTGGGAACAGACAGTGCTTCTGAGAAGCTCAAGAGCATTTCTCAGCTCATGGTGAGGTGGTGGTGGTGGGGATRCACCACCACAGTCCACCCYRTGACTAAAGTCAACTCCTCTGGGCCTCTACAATCCCATATCTCAACTCCAATCTGAAATCATTATCTGAAGAATTGAAATTTTTAATTCAAGTTGGGGTGAGGACGAGATGAATTAATTAAAGATGTATTGTTATGTTTTCTAGAAAAATATGGATATACAAAGRAAATGGTTTGTTAATGTGTGTATTTGTATTTCAGTAGGAGCAAGTGCAGCGACAAAACAGCGGGACTGAAACTGGGGTATTATTTTCAGGAGACAGAGGTTGAACAAGGTCAAAAATAGCTTTCAGACAGTYCAACAAGTTTCTATACAGTCTCTACTTGTGTAGAGCTGATGTAAAGAAGAGAGACAGTTCTCATCGTACCTTCACATCGTACCTGGTGAAATGATTTTTTTCCTCTCTCTCCACCCCCCGTCTGGCTCTTGCTGTATCGCATTGACTTTGGGATGCACTAAGCAGATTGAACAAAGCGAGTCATTAAATTAATCCCCCCAGGGCAGGAGTACAAGCAGCTCAATCCCTGAAACCTGACTGAGGCAAGAGGAAATAAATCAAAACAATCAAACAAATGTTTGATTCTAGAACACATGCCTAGGGAAGTATCTGCTGGTGCTTGAAGGTTTTGTGTTTTATATGAAGGAAATCAGGTAAGCCTGAGTCTTGGCTAAACAAAACACATGAGAATAAAAATCCCTACCTGAAAAGTGGAAAGTAGTGATTGCTAAGACACGTTTTTAGTGCGAGGCAACATTTTGAGGGGTTTGACATAGAATTATACAACCTGTCGTTAAGATGATGAGGTGAGATAAGCTTTCATTAAAATTGGCACTTTAAGATATGATACAGCGTCTTCAGTTGTTTCCTATGCCACTTAGGAAACCTGATGCCTTTGTTGTTACAGAACCTGTAAGTCATGAAACTGTTTCAGCAGACTGTAATCTTAAATTCCTGAGGAGTAAAAAAGGACTTGTAAAAAAACCCCAAACCCCCATACACATAACAACCAACTACACTCAAAAATCCTGTGAGATTTCTGGCATATTTTTTTTGATTTGGAAATTCACCTGGTCATGCCATTCATAGACCTTGTGCAATCATTGCCAGTTCAGTTTTTGTTTTTTGGTTTGGTTTTTATTTTAAGATTACTGTTTGTGTAAAGGGTGTTCATGCAAAACACATGGAAGATTCAGGAACTGCAGTGCCTCAGTTCTGATTTCAATGCAGTAGAATCATGGCATGAATGACCTTTTTAAGACTTACAAAGCAGAGATTCCAAACTGGATGCAGTGGTTTAGATTTCTTGGTGGTGTTTGTGTGAGTGTTGGTTTTGTGGGTTTGTTTTGTTTTGTGAGCACAGAGGAAGAGTTTTTCTGTAAATATGAAACCTTGAAGAACTGCTGGGAGGAATGATGTGACTGATTTCCCCACCTGCTTTGCTGCAGATACGCCCCCAGTGATCTGAATGCTGCTTCATCACTAATTATGGGAGACCTCAGTGCCACAACCCAGGGACAGCTTGGGGCCAGCACTCAAGTTCACATTTTTAATGATGCATCTGCCACTGCCTTCTCGGAGCTGATTTTTGTACTAATGTGGTAGGAAGGATGCTCACATTTGTGATCCTTGCTGCTGAGGAGAATGAAAATACTCAATTTTGTGAGGAGAGAGAAACTGCTTGTGTGTGTATATATTTTTTATAAAACTGTGGTAGGCTCTGGTCTTTTTTCTCCTTTGGAAATCTGCGCTACTCTCACTGATGTCACTCTTCTTTCTACAGTTTTCCTGAGATAACAATTTGAACCTCCAAAGGCTTGTTTTTCACTTAGCACAATGCTGACTCTTGACAGTATTTAGTCAGGAAAAAAACTTTCCTGAAACATCAGAATTTTAATCTGCTACTGCCACTTCCGAAATGCAGAACATAATTTCTCRTGTGTGTAGAATGTATAAAGGTGTACAGACCATGGAGGAAACTTGGGACAATGGGCTCAATTTATGTTTATTCAGCTGTCCATTTTGGAGCCAGCTGGAACTGGCTCTGKCCAAGGTGGGGCAGCTCCTGCTGCCCTCTCACAGAAGTCACTCTGCAGCCTCCACTACCAAAACTTCGTCACACAAGCCCAACACACCAAGTTTCTTTGGAAATAGTGCAGCCAGTTACATTTCTGTGGACAAAATTTGTCTCTTCCCGTCAGCACCAAACTGGGACGTTTTTTCATGGCAATGACAAGACAGGAAGGGTTTGAGTCTCTGCAGAATCTGAAGACAGGTTGTTGCCAGAAACAGCCTCTTCCTTTGTCCAGGACAAAATCTCAAATTGAGCATAGAAATGAAGGGAATAACAAGTAGGTGATGAAGTGGGTAGCAGATTTTGAGGAAGCAGTTTTCCTTGTCTTTTTTTGGACTGAGGTAAAGAGCTTTCTTTTGTAAAGAAATTCATAGTGAAATGAACACCCCCTAAAAAACCACAAACCTTATGGCTGTGGTTGAGTGTTGCTTTCCCCTTCATTTGTTTTCTAGGATTCCAGAGGTGGGTTGTTTCTTATTGAAAAAACATTTTTGGTGCTGTTGAATTATTGGTAAGGAAGAATGAGATTGCATCTGCATTAGAGTTGCCAAGACTTTTTTTTTTTTTGGTGCTGTTTTGTTGAGAGTTGAGGCTTTGCAGATAGCAGTGACATATAATTACTCAGACACATTTGCCCTCTTGAGTGGGATGCTCACTGAGTGCTTCCTTCCGTTGCAATTCTTTGTGGAGAAGAGGTCCACATTCTGCAGAAAAAATAATCTATCTGTTCTCTTAAGCTTGCAAAAAACCCAGTGAAATGAACTGGTTTTGCTCCAGTAGTGYTATATTCTTTGAATAACATCTACTTTCAAGCTGCCATTCATACTGGAAGGAAATGTATTGAATCAAATTTTTTCTCACAAGAAAGCTTAGATTTTCATTTTTAGAGTTTAAATAAATGATGCTGCAGCTTTTAGGCTGGTATGTGTATGCAAGCCTTAATGTCAGGAGAATTGCAAATGCCGGAGATGATTTTGATGCTCTTTCTCCATGAGCTTTAAATCACAGTACTGCTTAAATGCAGTCCTTGAAGTTTTGGTTTGATTGAACCCAAACTGAGCTCTAAGATAACTTGGTTTGCAGTCCACTTGAGTGCAAGGTATAAAAAGATCACATTTAGGCAGGGAGTTTTTTAGTTCAATTATAAGGGATGAGGATTTTATTGATAGCTTGGTAGCAGCAGAACACAGAATGGCACAATATTTATGAACGAAACCATTGTAAGTAACTGATCTGCCAAATAATTCTTTTTTATAAGCTGAAATGTAATTTCAATTCATCCTTTTGTAAGAAGCTGAAATGTAATTTCATTTAAGTATGGGTCTAGGACTGTATTGTTTTGATTTTAATTGGAGCCTGCCCTAGAAGGTTTCTTCTTGCCTGTGATTAGACCATTCCTAGACCATTTTAGAAACTGATCTGTCAGGAATCAATTTTACACTGCACTAATCAACTAATATTAAAGGTGATTCAGTAAAACACTGTGAGTAACCTTGAAGAAATTGCAGCTGAGAGCTTCATAGCAAAGCATGTTCGCTATCATTATCAGCTGTTGAAAAAAGTCCGAGATTAAACAGTGTTAAGAGTTAGAACAAGAATGACGAAGAAACACAGTCCTTTTTTTCTGTAAGTTGATGGCAGATTTGTCAACATTCCTCACTTTGTGTACTCTGAATAGCCACTATTTATGGAAAAGATCCAAAGTTAGAAAAAATAGAGGAAATTGTTCACACAAATCATTGAGCTGAGTGAAGCAATAAAGAGTGTCTGTATTTGGTTTCATCAGTGACATGCTCAGGAATGAGCTGGAAAGTTATTTCTGTAATGGCAAATGGTAGGCTTTTCATAGATTGTTTTTAGCCAATATGGTGTGCATATATATGAACTTATAGATAGTATGTGACATGTAGAAATTTTATGGTATTTAACTCATCAAATCAGTATGAAGAAAAGATTGCCCAATAAAACACTGTTAGTAGATGAGGAAAGGTTACATCAGCAGAAATATGAGTTGGGAAGGAGTGGAAGATGGAGCAAACATAGGGACAGTTGCTTAAATCACTTCTGTAAATCCTACAGTATTTTATGTTAACTGAGGTTTTTGAAGCACTTTTACATTCCCAAATTTTCGCTTGTTCCTTTCCTTTCAAGCGCATATTATTTCCTTTTCTGTAAATTTCTTCCCAAAGAGTTCTTTCTTTTACAGTTTTTTACTTGTTTTTCTGCTTGCCCTCTTTGCAGTACCTAGTTTCATCCTCTATATTTGCTGACCTGAGATACACAGATCCTGAAAAATTGTGCTGCTAGACCACAACTCTGTGTGCTCACTGCCAAGCTCAAGGAAACACAGTGCTTCAAGGTTTGAAGTGCAACTTCTTCAAAGTGCAAGTCTTTATTTACAGCTGTTTATTCATATCATAGATGGGGGGTGGGTGTGTGTGTAATCAGGTCAGGGGAACCATAACTGGCCTATTTATTCTAATCTAAAAATATGACTCCAGTTTCTCCTTGGTTTACTCTGGCCTTGCCAAAGAAATTGTGAAAGCTCAAAAGACCATAAGTTTCTCACTCAGGAGTGAATCCTGCTCAGCAYTATCTCAGAGCAGAAGTTTGCTTTGAAGATACTACGTGTGATGTGACAAACGTCAGCGGTACAAACCAGGCGGGTGGGATATGTGAAACAGCCGGGGTGCTGGTCCGTCTGTGCTCACAGAACACCAGRATCCAAGCACCACCCCACCAGTTTATCAGTTCTGCACTTGGTCTTTKTGTACGTGTGAATTTTAGTGCTGGTTCCTGGCTCAGGGCTCCTCACAGCAACAAGGGTTAAAACCCCGCGAACGGGAACGCGAATGGCGAGAAATGGCAGCGGCTTCAGCTGAGCCTGTTACAAACCGGGTCCCTTCCTTCACAGAGCTGTTATTCTGAGACACTCAAGTTTGAGGTATTTGCTGTTCTGGACAGATTGTGGGAATCCAGGGCTTTCTGTGGATGACACTTCCTCTAAACAAGTTTGTTGCAGCACTTGCCATTGATTTAAACAGAGTGATATCTCCTAGGTTTTGGATGGCTCTTGCTGAGCCAARTCCTTTGCTGTGGGGACAGCACAATCCACCCTGCCTTGTTACTCTTCTCAGGTATCATCCCCAGGGAAGAGCTGGCACCATCCCTTATCCTTCTCTGTGTTTCCAGGTGTACTGGATCATGGCTGTGTGATGCCAAGGGCTCTGTTCCCCAGCTGGTCCCCTGCTTTTATCATGCAGGCTTTCTGTGGCTTTGGTCTCCCTTCCTCTCTTCTTTAACTGAGATAGAGAATAAGCAGATTGGTAAAAAGTCACCAAATCCAATTTTTGTCTTGACCTTGTATTAAACTCAAAGTTTTGTGTAGCTTTTGGCAGAAAGTTATGTGGAGTTTGCCATTTTTATTTTTTGCTAGCTACGTTTTCACTGAATTCATTGGGATCTTTTCAGACCTTAAACTTGGGGATTTAAACTACACCAATCCTAAGTTTGAGAAGCACTGAGTCTCTGCACGGTCACTGCATTTCATGCAGCTCCAAGTTTCAGCAGTTGGATTCAGATTCAATATCACTAAAGAAAGAGTTGGCCAAATTTACAGCAAACACGAGCCAGTTTAGTTCTGTAGACCAGGAGCTTATGCTGATTTATTCTGACAGAATAGCAGGAGCCAGTGTTGTTTATGAGGTATCAATGGACRTAAAACACCTTATGAAAACATTGTTCAAGCTATCAGAATACTAAATGTTAGTTCAGACATTGGTATAAGCACAGGGCCTCCCTGAGGCCTTTCAAAAAATGTTCTACAGAAAACAGGGTGAGATAAGGGGGAAAAGTAAATCTAGAAATATTAAGGGAAGAAACTGCTATAAAATGAAGTCTGTTGGCTACGATGGAATTTTCCCCAGTGCAYAGAGCTCAATGATTAAGTAGTATTTAAACTCCAGCTTGAGGTCTCACATGGAAACTAAGAATGCCTCTTGCTGAATCTCTGCCTTGCTGTTCATTACTTTATCAGGGATGAGAACTGTTGTAGGTTATTAATCATCTTAATCACATTCATCTGATTAATAAATATACAAACGTGGACTATATAAAAAGAAATAATTCAAATTTGGTTTCAAAAAATATGATAAAATGAGGATAAACAGAAAGGAACTGGATTTAAAAAAAAGTTTATCATGCTTTGTGGTCTGGTTCTGAAGTATAAATTGGAATTCTGTAAGCAGTAGTGGAGTAAATGCATGAAGGATTTATTTGAAGGAAAATCTATATTGGAGCCTTTAATTAATAGATGCTTGAATGAGACAAGTTGCTTATTTGTAAAACAGGGCATGGTCAGGCTGTTAGAAGTGCAGTCTCAAGTGTTGCCCTTTGTGCCCGTGTGGACTGGAGACTTTGGAAGGGAAGGTTTGTCTCCTGCCTCTGCAGCGGGTGGGAGAAGATGGAGCACCCACCACTGCTCTGTTTGAGTGTGGTTATTTTCCACTTCAGAGAAATTATACATCTTTCCAGTTTACTTTTRTAAGTATCAAAATAATTTGTAGTAAGTCTGATATGATTCAGAAATATTGAAGTGGACAGGACATCTTCCTCCTTAAAAATCTCACAATTTAGAAAATAAAACCTAGATTTACATGCATTTTCCCCTTCTGGGAAGAAGTATCTGGACTATTTTTTCCATGCATGCTCAATCCACCAATCCAATTGAGAGGTTTGTACCAGGAATATTTTAATACACCTTTTTGAATTGATGAACAAACAGACACATTGATTTGGCTAAAATTTTATGATGATAGAAAAAACTGTTCACATTTTTAGTCCCTAAACGTTTAATAGTAGTTTAGCAAGTCTTTAATAATTCTTCACCTTTAAAAAATTAAAAATTAAAAAAAAAGTTGTTGTAAAGGATCTTTAAAACCAACTCTTCATTAAAAGTGGGCATGAATCCTTTCTCTTTTGTGCTGAAGGTGGAGTCTTTGTCCTTTGCAGCACTCCTTGGAGTGCTATGTTTTTTCTTTAGCAGATATTAATGAAAGCCTACAATTCCATGTGGACTTTCTTTCTGCATGCTTTGCTTTAAGTCTCAGTTCAAAACCAAGAAAAAAGCCTAAGAGGTAAAGGGTAGGAAAAGAGTTCTGGTAATTCATCAAATTGAAAGTTGAGTCTTTGCTAGTTGTTATATTTTTATGCCAGATTTTGATCTGTGGGCTGGTGTAGAGTGATTTAACTAGATTTGTAAATGGGCAAAAATTAGRCATATTACAGGTACAAAAACTCTGCAAGTAACATCTCTGTTACGGGTGACTTATACAATTCAGTTTCACAGAGGGCAGTAGTTCAGGTATCACAGACTTCTGGGGACAAAGAATAAAAGCACCTTAACATCCTCTTCKCTGAGAGATGAGAGGTGTAGATCCACTGACCTACAGCTACCGGAGAATCGTGGGCAGAAGGCAGCTCACAGGCACTCTGCAGTCATCTGCTTGCCTTCTTTCTAAGTTGCTTTGCATCCCTGGAAATGGACCACATGAGAATTGATGTTTTCGTGCCAAATGAGGATTCTCCTAATCTTGTGAGGGGTGGATAAACTTGCTTTAAGCTGATTTATGCTGGCAATATGCTCAAAACAGATGGAGAGCATCAGTGCCTCGATATGAAGTCTCCTAATGAACATTGCCAGGCAAGGAACCCCCTGACACAAAATGCTGCACAAACTGTAGTTACACAAAGCAGAACAGTAAGTGTTCAGTAACATCTGTATACCGAGGCAGATTTTTTCTCTCCGTTCTTTTCCTTGCAGCTGTTGTAAGAACTGGACAGAAGGTTCATTTTTCCCACGTGTTTTATTGCAAAAACGCACTTGCAAGGGTGTCATCCTTAGTTTACCTGATTTAGAGGGGTCTGAGAAAGTCACTCGCTTTGGATTGTTCTAGATAAAGMAGATTGGCCTGTCTGCAGTTAGGAAGTGCAAGATAAGATCTGTTCAAGACCTGTCGCATTCTGATTTGATTTGATTTCTTAATATGGTTTCTGCAGTGCATACATATAACCTATCAAGTAATATAAATAGACATGTATTCCATTTTACATACAGCCAACTAATCATTTGAGAYACTTGCATTTTATGCTTGATTTCAGAAGTAAACTGCTTTATTTCCTATGATAAGACAACAGAGACATATTGGTTAATATAATTTTTAAAGTAGTTTTCTTACCAAGATGCAGGTAAAAGATATTTTTTTAARTGCCAGATTAATAATACAACATGATTAGCTACCATGACACCAGCACAGTGTTTTGTGTCCTCTAAAAAGAGAAGAGTCAATTCAGTGTCTGTGCTTCAACAAACATATTAGAGTTGGAGTAACGTTCTCATTCTTATGCTATTTCACCTTAAGCTATTTGTGTGCGGTCTTCGACCTTCAAAAACAATATTGCAAATGAAATTAGCATTAGTGATGTTGATCATTAGCTGAAAATTACTACATTTAAAAGGTGGGAGGGAAAGAAATTCAAGGGCAATGTCRGTTTTTAGACAGTTTTTCTACGCTATTCTTGCCAAGGCTGTTGCATTGCATCGCTTAGTTYCTAGCTATTCTTATTTCACCCTCACAGCTTTTAGATGATTATACACATGTAGCAAGTTTAAATATTTGAAAGACCCTTGCTTTTAGAGTCTCATGGAACCTAGAACCTAAAACTGAACTAATTACAGTGATTTTACTATTTTTTTATTTAAAGAAAACAATTGCAGCATTGATCTTTTCGGGACTTTTTTGTGTGTGTGTGTGCCCCCACCTCACATTTCCCCCTGTCCTCCCCCACGGGAGGATTAATGTAAGATGTTGAGGACATTGTTTTTTTCTGTTGCACAATAGCCTGTTGTTCACATGTAGAAGAGGTGCCCGTTAACGACAAGTGGAATATTTGTTTTCCCACCAAGGCCGACACACAGTTTCAAAGGTCAAGCACTGTCTGATACTSCATTTACTGGCTTAAACTTTTCTTTTCCCACAGTGGATGAATTTGTATAACTGGCCCAGCTGCTCTTCCGTTTGCTGCAATGTGTTTCTAGCAGTTCTCCAGCTTCTTTGCTTTGCTCAAAGCTGAACACAGCACAAGCAGCTAATTAGTCTGTCCTGATAAATAAAGCAGTGCTTTATGGGAGACTGGGGCAGACCTGGGTAAGCACGAGCAAATGCCTTGGGTTACAAGTTGATTTTTGTTCAAAAGCTTCAATTAAGTGTTTTGATCCTCACTTTGATTAACAGGTGAAAATGCAAAATGAGAGCGAGCTGGGGAGTTGCGAGTGAGAATTTTTTCCCTCATCTTACATTAGGTCAAATATTTCCACAATCCATAAATGTTTCTAGTACGTGCTTCAATTCAAGGACTTCAAGGAAAAGAATGTCCCATGGGAACAACTGGGGGATGATTACTTATACCAAGAACCAAATCCTGTGCTGTGTTTTGGAGTGGTTGCCTCCACAGCAAGCAAGGGGTGGTTGAAAGGAGATTTCTGTCCTTTCCCTGTCCCCCTCATTAGGCAGCAGGTTCTGGCTGAGCACTTTGTACATCAGTCACATAGGGCCTTTTTCCCTTTCTCCATAGCTGTGGCAGGCAGTGAGATAATGTCCTCTTGTATTCAGGCAAGACCAAACTTGGTGAAGCATAAAATCTGTTATTTCCAACCAGCTTACTTTTGACGGAAGGAACAGCTTCCAGTCTCGCAGTAAGAGGACTAACTTGTCACTCACTGGAGCAATTTACCTGCTCCAAAAGGAATTGTTTCCAAGAATGAAAGCAGCCACTGTTAAAAACAGAAGCTACCAAAAGTGGATAAGATTACTTTAAATTAACATTACTTAGGAATAGATAACCCTATTTGTTTTGAAGCTGTCATTGTTTAAATTTTTTTTTGTCAAGAAAGCATCTAATTAGCAACATAGAGGGAAAAATGTGGCATTTAAATTAAAATAGAAAAAAAGGCTCAATCATAACTGTATTCAGAATTACTTCAGGGTAAGATTTCAAGCAGCTAATGTCATGTCAGTGTGTTCCTTTATGCTTTTGAACAGTTCTCCAGTCAGGGAGGGTGAAATTATGGTGCTTTTAAGAAAACTAATTATTTTTAGTTAATTTTTTTTTTTTTACTGCACGTATTTTTGCCAACGAAATGGTGTGTCACTGACCCCCTTTTATAATATTGTTAGCTCAAGTGCAATAATTGCTTTTTTTGCAGGCTGAGTGAGGCATGGACCTGTGAAGTATGAGTTAAAGTTCAAATTACGCAGCCTTTGTTCTTTGCTTCAGACTACCTGCTCTGAATATATAACACAGCCAGTAAGACATCAAATAAGATGTCTCAAAAACGTATTTTTCAGTTCTGAGGGTAGATCAGTATCTGGGCAGGAGACAAGTGCAGTGTATTTTTTTTTTTAATAAACACAAGAACTTTACAGTGAGTTTTAGTAATGTATCTTATTTTATAGCCTATTTCTTCTCGTCTCTCTTTCTTAACCGATTAGGCTCAGTGTTAAACTGTAATAAAAGCAGTTAGAGGTTTTTGTTATAAAATAATGTTCCAGCAAACTCCCCCTTAAAGCATCAGTTGATTTATCCGTATGGACTATGTGGAAGTTCTTTCTGGTCAATAGGTTAGGACAGAAGAAAATAACAAGTAAGGCTCTCACAAGTATACGAATTAACTATCACAGGGAAAGGTCAGCACTGTGCCTACCCCAGCAGTGTGGCTCCTTCCATCTCTATGAATTATGTGCCTGTCATCAGAACCAAGCCATGGAGCTTAAACAGATGTAAAGCTGAGACTGGATATAAGAGAAGGGCTAGGAAGAAGGTAAATACTGTTTGTATTCTGACAATTCATTGCAGCTTCCACAGCAGTTTAATAATGTAGGCAGCCTCTCATGTCTTTCCTCTCCCATTTCCAGTAGGATCAGCCAGGCTATTTGTTGGAATATTGTATTTAAAAGACCATAAAATAATCACAATAAATATTCAGTAGCATCTTGGTTTCCCTAAACAGCAGAACATTGCTATCTGTGGCACGCTGATACAGCCCACATGTAATCAGGTGTGTAGAGTAACACCTTGTTCCTCAGAGGCCAAGACTGCTCAGAAGGCAAAGCCACTGCACCCACCCTTGTTAATATGCAAATCCCGTCCCCATGGAGTTGTTATTCTGGGCCATTCTTGGCTCCAAGCTTTCCCAGTGCTGCTGAATGAAGATGCTATTTCTTCACTGTCCAAAGCTGTCCATCAGTGAATTGCTCTGTATCTAGGTAGAAACCTCCACTGCTGTTGAGGATCCTGGGAAATAGGATGCAAGGCCAAAACCCTTTTATGAAAATTAAGTGACCAAGCAGCGCAATACAGCCCTGTCTGTGAGATTGCCAACTTGTGCCAGCTTTGGTCAACATTATTCTTTGCTCAGAGGTTCCTCAATTAGATCAGATTTTCTAAAACACTTTAGTCTTGTGCACATATAAGAAAGAAAGGAGGGAAAACATTTTTTAGGTGGTGCTGGTGTGTTGTTATAGTAACTGCAAAAGTCTAGGAATCTGAGGCAAAACCCTTTAAACAGTTGGCCTCTTGCAATCTCCCAACAGCTAAATGTTCCCATCGTGTTATTTCTACAGCACTCTCTCCTCTCTTGGTGACTTAGCGATTTATCAAATTCTCTATGCTACTTAGCACACAGACTGAAGGTAAATTATAAAAAAGATTGTCTCACCTGGTGTTTGCTGCCCAGCAACCTCCAGAGGAGGCCAGGGAAGAACGGAAACATTGATGATCAGGCTTCACCTGAATCATCTCCTTGTCTCCCAACCCCTCGTGTCTCAGAGCCTTCCTCATCCAGGAATGGTTTTTATGTATTAAGTCATCTTCATTGGATTCTGTTCCAGGAACTTGGTCATTACTCTCTGAGCCTGTTAACTTTTAATATAGAACATTAGATGAGATGAATTAAATCAGGGGATAGGTTAGAACTGGGTATACTGGAAGAAGTAACATAGTTCTGTTCTTGTTTCAATCATTATCTCACTAGGAGACTTTGGGAAATCATGTAATCTCTCTAAAGGTTTAAAATCTTTTCTTGTAAAATGTGAGTAGTGCTTACGAGCCTTGAAAGCATTTTCCCTCTCTGTACAATGAGCAAACAAAGTATTATCATTTTCCATCCTCATCAGTGTCCACTATATCAAAGAAGCTCTGTGTAAAAAGCATAAACATAAAAGGAGAAAATTTATTCCATTTAGACAAATTGCTGAGAAAGGATGCAAGAAAGACTCCTGTGAGGTGGCATGCTTTTGCTTGAACTCCCTATTTTAAGTACCTAAATAACGTTTCTACCCACACATTTGCGTCAGGTGTAGCCTAAGGCAAATTTGTAATTTCTGTACCCTTGTCATAAAGAATCTATAAGTTGTGAAATTGGTTCTTCTCAGTATGCCTGGATAATTTACTCCATCTTGGAGCATAGATTTTGAACTGTGAACAAAGGATATTTCAAGGCTGCTTTATGCTAATGGCAATACCTCACAGAATAAGGCTGAAATTAGCCCTGTGCTGCAGAGTGCCGACTCTGCAAGAACTCTGCAGCAGTGCTGCTGTTGAGTGAGGCATCTGCAGGAATTCTGAGCACTCCTTGAGTATAGGCACTGGACATAAGGATGCAACTTCTTCGCAAGCATTCTATGAAAGCACTGAAATGGATTGTTTGGGGAGGTTGCGTGGTCTCCATCTCTGGAGTTTTAAAAGTTTCAACAGGATAAAGTCCTGGGCAGCCAGATCTGATCTCCTAGCTGCCCTTACTCTGTGAGACCTCCTGAGGTCCTTTCTAATCTGAATTATCTTTCAATCCTGTTCACTTGGGCAATAGAGACAACCAGATCATATCTTTCACATCTTGAATAGCTCCCTGCTACTGCATTTAAAATAGAGTCAACAGACTTTCTCTGACAATGCCTTTAGTAAAAGAGTGACCCTGCTCTCACTTAAAGGTAAGTCTGATCTGTGGTGACCAGACTTAGGAGGCATTTCTAGGATGCAATCTCAGAACGTCAGAGAGGCCTTTGTCATCATTAAGTAAAGTTGGGATGATGAGTTGGGACTGCAGAAATTTTCTCCTGTGTATTTTCCTTTCCAGTAAAATTGCATGCCTTGCTCAGTGTTGATATTAGGAAACTTTCCGCTCAGCATGCTAGTTTTTATTTTCCATTCCTGAAGGCTCACAGAATTTTGTTCAAATTATAGTTGGACCAATTTTTCATTTCTGCTACTGGATTCTGTTCTCTGAGCAGCCAAATTGCTGTTAACAGATTCTTTGAACGTTTCTAATCTGTTTTGATGCAAAACCAAAACAGATGAGCACAGCAGACCTTAAGTGTCAATTTAAAATAACCTGGCTGTCTTCAATGTAATTTCCTGCGGTAGTTTAACTGCTGGTGGGGACTAACACCTTAATTTGCCAAGGCTGTCTCCAAAATAGCTGTGCAGCTGTTTTGCGAYGGGAAGGACAGGATTCAGACTTCCACCTTAGAGGCCAAAATATTGACAGTGCTGCCATCCTCTCAGCTGCCATGGAAGAGCTCCTTTTCCTTTATTTTTCACAGTTTCTGGCTACCTTCTTCCTCATGTTCTTCTGTGAAACAGTGACTACTTCTGTCGCTGTTACCAGGCATTTCAGGAGGAGTTCATGAACAGGAGTGCCCCAGCCACTACTGTAGTTTTCTCTCTTAATTTCTGAACTGGCATGAAGACACTATTGGCACTGAAGTTGCAAGAAGCAGTGACACCAAACTGAGATTTAGACTTGAAGCTCAATACATTTGTAGAAACACAAAGGTTTGGAAACAATAGCTGAACATATTTGCACAGATGAAAGAGAGTTCCTTTACATGCCTGAAGCTGGTTGCTTTATTACCTGTGAAAACTTAGCCCTCTTCTTTCTCATAAGTGTTGAAAACCCTGTGACGTTGTTTCCATGTATCAATTCTTAAATATATTACAAAGGAGGGTAAAAAATAGCAAATATGTTATATAGGCCTAAAAGGCAGGATGCTCTACATTCCTAAGAGGAAGCAGGGAATTACTTTCATTTTGCACCTTTTTCCATGAGGGTGTTCTTTGTGTAGAGCATATATTTAAGGAACACCCATTWGCCTGTTTTTTCAGGGAAAATGTACCCCTCAGACAGCATGCTAATGAACAAGTTGCTAAATGTGAATGGTAACAGAGAAACAAGTCAGCCTTAAAAGGCTTCGAGATGGTTTTGCATGTTCGAGCGTAACACACTGCAAATGCTCTTTTAGAATCATAATTGACTTTCCCTGACCACGAGCACATTAACTGATGGGGATTATGTTTTCTAACACAATGTCTTTTCCTGGGGGCAGAACTAGCAAATCCAAAATCTCGTCAATGTTGTCCTGTTTTTCATAGAGAACTTTTTCAAGATAATAACAATGACTGAAACAAGGAGAAATCAGAACGATCTCTCTTCTGCAGTAGTCCTTGAATAAACATTGTGAAATAGTAGTTGTTAAATGTAGAATGAGTCTATCTTAATAAGCAATCCAAACTGTGATCATGATACTTGCCATTTCTTAAGAAACTGTGAGGGAAAAACGTCTGAAATAAGATATCTCAGGAATGTTTGAGGATTGATATTTATCATGTTGTTGGGGGTTTTAAGTGGGGTGAGAGGGTAAAAGAACATGCTTTCATGGATTCTTGGAGGATTCTTTTTTTGTGTGTGTTTTCAAGGATTTTTTTTTCAATTTCACTGTTTTCTGAATACCATTTTATGTACAGAAGTCCTTTTAGGCTGTGAAAAACTTCATGGGTTTAGAAGATATTAGGGGAAAGTGAGCTCTATTAAGATATAGAGTTCAAATGTGGAACAAAAGGAAAACCCAACAACTTCTTAGCCTCCTTGTGCTTTTGAAGTTTGAGTAGTGCTCATATTCTGATCATGCTGACAGCATGAACATAGTTGGTAACTGAAAACCTTCTAGATGCATAAAGGAAACACAGTTACATAAGAATCTCAAAAACTTAGTTCAAAAGCACTATCATATTGTGAAACAACTTTTAGTTATTTCAAGAAACACCCTTACAGCATGGACTGTTAGAGATTCTGAATCTAAGCTGACATTTATTTCRTCTAGACAAAGTGGCAATTTATCCTCTCTATTCTTGTTTTATTGTTTGAATAGGTCACAACATCCTACTTTTAAAATGGATAAATGCTATGGTTTTTTCTTTTTTTTCCACACTCCCTGACATCCTACAGAGAACGGCTTGAATTCACTGATGTCAAACATCATTTGTACACATTTATCCACTTCTTGTCACGTTTTCATCCAGAGGAAGCCAGCCAAGGAGGAACGTTCTCTTGCAGTAGGAGCTCTACTGACAATGAGGAGAGTCTGTTTCCCAGGGCTCTTTCACACACAGTATCTGTCTCTGAATGTCTGCCCTCCTCCTTTGTGCTCCTTCCTTTCACAGATGCATATTAACGAAGCAAAGTTGACTGCAAATTAATTGCTTTGCCTTTTTCTCACTGTTTTATCCCCATTCTAAAAACTTGTCCTGTGAAGTGTCCAATACAGCGAGTGTTAGCTTTGCCTATCTCCAGTGGACTAAATCCCAAGCTCTTTAATCAAAACATCTTTGCTACCATTATGATCACCCTTTAAAGAATGTGCTTCTAGCATCAATTTATGAGTTATTGATGAAAAAGAAAAAAAATTCTATTTCATAGCTTTTCCACTCCCAACCCATGCTACACAGGCATATTCTTTTGCAAATTTGTAAAAAAYAAAACGAGACAACATTTTTCTTCAAAAATATATTTTATTTTTCCTAGCATCTTTATATTAACAATGTGTTTCAAGTATTTTAGTGTTTGTAAGATTTTCTTTGTGATAAATTTAGCTAATATATTCATCCGTGTAATAACATTTCAGAGCTAATATTTAAAAACTGGAAGGTAAAATGCAATTTTGTAGGCAGAAAGTTTGGATTTTTTCATGTGTCAGCATCGCAGGCTTTCAAGGAAGTGTAGTTAGAATAGTGTCTTGTCAACAGATCAAGTACATTGCTGAAATAAGTGTTCCTTGCTTTAAACCATATGATCTGGATTAATTATCCATTAAAACATCAAATCAAATACATAAGCTTGTGTTATTTTGCCAGTCTGGGCAGAATGAAACATGATTGTTGCCCAGGGACAGCATAACCTCAAGCCTAAATACATAAACCAAAGAACTGATGCTGTGCTTTATTTCTTGAGTTTGCATTTTATAGGGAATAAACTCCTGAGGACCATGTTACCTCTAAGAGGAATATTCCAAGCTTTGAGTGTGACTCTGAAACCTGATACTTCCGTTGCTGTGTGATCCTTTTTTTTTAAAGAACTGCATGAGAAGAATACTCTATATTTTATTCATGCTGTCATTCTATGGAAGTATAATATAGTCAATTAATTACAGTTAAGTTTGAAATGGTCATGCAAGCATTAATTTAAGAGAGTTTGCTCTCTAGTGTGTCTGGCAGATGTATCATTCTGCATTGTTTAAAAAAAATCAACAAAAYAACAACAACAATAACAAAACCCCCAACACTGCAGTTATAATGACTGAAAGTGTATGCACTGCTACTCAGTCACCCAGTAAATGAGAAGCAAGACTTTTGCTTATTCCATCAGACAGTAGCTTAACAGATACTTTAGTAGTGAGAGGTAAAGGTTACATGGGCAGTTGAGTTTCAATTTACATTTTTAATAAAGGGCTGTGCCTATAAAGGCAGCTGGATTACTTTTCTTTTCCTCAGAGGAATTGTCTTTTTGTCTGAGCTATGTATAGTGAGGAACAAAGGAAAAATACTTTTCTCTTCTGGGCAGCATCCAGGTCTTCAGACTTGCACAAATGCCTCATTTTAGGTGCAATTTCATATTAATAACATTACTTTAAAATGCATTAACTGGCAATAAAATTAATCAAGGTCCTAACTTTCAGGGTCAGTGACTTTCACTCCAAATTGTTCTTARCGGCTTTGGGTGTGTGTTAAAATTGTCCCCAAAGTGGCAGCTCTGGAGGCTGTTCTCTGTCCGTGTGTCCAGAGTTACACAGCTGGGCGAGGCTTTCCTACCTCCTGCCCAACTTGTTGCTGCCTTTCAAAGGAGAGAGATAGCGGTCACTCCCACTGGAATTAGATCAGGGCTAAGGGAGTTATTAATTCATCCTTTAGAACGGGTATTTCTCTTGTCAGCTTCAATTGCTGTACACTATGACAGAAAATTAACTTCTGGATGAGTAAGAGCAGACATTTCAAACCTTGGCTAGCCCTGTCCTAGCTCTGCTRATAGAGATATCAGTGGGAGCTTCAGCACCRGATTCTAAAGCAAGATAAATGTTAAGTGCTTTGAAATAATAAAGAGGAGTTATGTAGATAACAACTATAATCTTACATAAAATACTGTTTAAATGGTCTTAAGGAAACAAACTGAACAAAAGGAGGTACTCGGGCAGTACTTTTAACATGGATCTCTTTTTTGTGAGGGGAAAAAAATCACAAACAGAATAAATAAAATGTAAGCCACTGCTTTTAACTAGAGCTCTCACAAATTATCAGCATATCATTCTGCATGTTGATTAAATTTCCATTTTTAAAAGACATTGTACAGATGTTAAAATGAAGTTTGTTCATGAGGGAACACTCATACTTTTCTTTCCTCGTAGAGGCTGTGACTTTGTAGCCTTCCTGACAAAGATAAATATACTTTTTGCAAAAAAAACCCCGTAAAAAACAACCAAACAAAAATTCCACATAGTTTTCTGGAAGCCCTGCTGCTGGAACAGCAGCATTTTCAAGCAATGTGTGAGATGGACACTTAAATGGGCCGTGCCTGAGAGCAGTGGGATGATCAGGTTATTTGGGGTCACGCTTCTGTGCAGGTAGAGAGCTCTCCCACTGCTGTTAGCATTTAAGCTCTTTTTTGTTAAATTTTTTGCTTCCTATGGATTTAAGGCTCCTTTTTATCCGAAGCACAAGTGCAGTTTGTGTGTGGAGGGCATCCTTGGCCGGCTGCCCGGCGCCCACCCCGCTGCTCTCTCATCCTCCTCCTCAGCAGAACGGGGAGAGAAACGATGGGGAAAAGCTTCTGGGCCAAAATAAGGACAGGGAGAGAATGTACCCATTTCTGTYGTGGGCAAAACAGGCTCAGCTTGGGGAGGTTAAGCTGTTTCCGATGAAAATAGACTTGTGTGGTGAGGTAGAAGACAGATTAAAGCATTAATTTCCCTCCCGAGCAGAGCAGGCGGTGGGGAGTGGGAACCACGACGCTTCGTCTCTGCAGCTCCTCCTTCGGGCTCTCCCAGCGCTGGCCACCGGGAAATCCCTGCTGAACGACGCCTTGTCCCTTCTCCTCCGGCTCCTCCGACCGCCAGCTGTCACGGCCACTTGTCACACTTGTCCCTCACCCCTTGGTGTGTGTCCCTTTTTAAATGTTTATTTCCCAGGCGCTGCCACCCGAGCCCGTGGGGCCGGGCCAGGCCTCCCCTCACAGGGACACGGCCTAGCACCGGGGCTGATCATAACTCGTCCGCCTAATAATGTACTGATGTTCCACGCCACCGGTTCCAAAGACAAAAAAAAAAAAAAAGAAAATTATCTTTTTATATCAAATATTCCTATACTTTTTTGGAATTTCAGTTTTTAGGCCTTATCCCTTAAAAGTGCTAAAATTTATATCTTTTCCTATGAAAGGGAGCAATTAGTTGCGCTCCCAGTTTTCTGCCTGCACTGAGGCTGCAGGAAAAAGTTGTGATCTTACAAGCTCTGGAATTGCTGTATTTCTGATTAAAATGATGAGACCTTGGTGTGCATCACCTCTCCCTCCTTCTGACAGAAAAAATACTGGCACATCCACATAAACCCAACATCTTTGTTGGGAGGGAAGAAGTGCTTCCTTTTTCGTCTTCAAAAAACCAAAGCAAACACCAAACAATCAAATAAAAACCCAGCAACAAATACCCAATTAAAATTTGTATTTCCATCCCCCCATTCCCCCCTTCACCCCCCAAATTTTGGGATATCTTAGCTTTCATATTCTATGGGGGGAAAAAAAATCGCTGTTCATCTTCACATTCCCTGAAAATGCGTTTACTTTATGCTTATTTCATTAATCAGTTCCATGTTTTCATTAAACAGGCAGACACAGGAAAAAAATTCTCTCCCTTTTTCCAAAGCAACATTTGTTCCCAAGTCATTTACTTGATCAAAAAAGTTTTTTCTTCTTAGTCTCATAGAAAATTCTGTAAACAGGGTGTTCTGCGGAGCAATATTTATCTATGAATTTCCCATCAACAAAATCAATATCTGGTGGAAATGCCTTGCAGATAGCTGCAGCAGCGTCAATCATTTGAAAGTAGGTATCTTTTTATAGAATGCTTCTCAGGCTGTCTGCTTGAACTTTCCTTTGAATTTTTGCATAAAATAAATTAGTTCTTCCATTAGCCAGTAAATTAGAAGATTGAAGCGAGTAGCTGTTCAAATCAACATGTTGTTATCATTAGGTACCTCAGATCCATATTAAAATATGGATATATTAGTTGTCTTTCCTCCTCGTTCCCTCACACCTAATCATAAAGCTGTGTGAGATGCACAATTTGCAGCTGAGCTGTAAAAAGGGCATCAGTCCCTTCAGGCTGCCATGAAGGCACAGCTTCAGGTAGTTACTCTGGCAATGATGTGATTGAACTAGAAGATGGAAAAAGGCCTGATGAAATAATGTTCTGGTCAGACAAAGTGGCTCAGGAAAAAAAGTGTTTCCTTTTGTTCTGGGTGTTGTTTAATCTTCTGGCACTTAGATTGCATAGAGCTTTGTACAGTTAGCTTTGATCAGCTTCAAATGTGAAAGGAAATCTGTGTGTTGGTTTCATGTCTCTCTCAGAGAGCTTTCCTGGTGTGTTCGGAATGAGGTGTTCACAACCTAATTTGAATCTGTTTTCCCTGCRTTTGAATCCACCTATTCTTAACGTCTTTTTTCCTTTCATGCATTTATATCTGTGGAATGAAGAACCCATTCTTTAGAGTTATTGCTAAAAGAGAGTTTGAGCGTGTTTAAGGCAAGGCAGGTGTTCTTAACTACTTTGAACTTAATAAGACTTAACTCTTATGTTTTTGTGTCAGCTGTGACTGTTAACGTGTCCTGGTTTTGGTTAAAAAGCCACTGTCCATGGGTAATTGCTGTTTTTTAACAAGTCAATCACATTTATTTATATATATAGAGAGAGATCACCTCTTGTCTTTGTAAATCCAATATTATTGAAGTATCCAGCGTCTTGTATCCTTGAGCCCAAATAGGAAAAATAGCAGGTAGGGGAAAACACTTGAGGCTCCCATTTACCAGCTGCTCATAGATAACCTGCTTTCATGCTTCCCTGTCATGTGTAGTCCTTCTAAAATCCCCAGGACCAAGTAACCTTTTCCCGCTGTTAAATATTCCTAAGATTTCAGGGAACGCTTAGGTGCTAACGGGAATGTCAGAAGCACAAGTACAGCTGAAATAGCCTCTTGTAAAGTATTGCATGGTAAGTGCTTTAGGAGTTGTCACACAACTGCAGGCCTGCCAGGGTGGCAGTGTACACAGTGATAGATGCCGTTATCCCAGGCAAGACGAGAAAAATGATCTCATTCAGGCAGGGTTTGTTTTGCTTGGAGGGAGCAGTTCAGGACAAATAGTGATTTGGGGACATTATCAAGTTCCAAAGTCAGGAATTTGATTTAATATGTTGTCTTTTCTCAAAACACAAAGGGAATACGTGCTATTAGAATGAACAAGTTGCAGAAAGGAAGCACTAAAAACTTGCAGTTTATGAGATAAACAAGTTTCATCTTTGAGTATCTCTATAAACTTTGTGAAGAGAAACCACAGGCCACTTTGGGAGCAGCACAAGTGGTACAATTACAAGAGGGAAGAAAAGGGTGATGGAGTAGATAATTCTTAATGCATAAATATGGTGAAACAGCTGTTTAGACAAACTCCTTAATAAATGGGGGAGAGCGGACAAAAAGGAAATTGTGCTATTTTGTCACTGACTAGAGTTGGATGAGATGTACAGATATTTCAAACTAGCCTCATCAAGGTTGATACAAATGTGTATTGAAACGGAATTGCTGATATAAAAAGCGCTGAAATCAGTATGCTTCTGAAAGATATTAAAGCCACTGATAATGATTAAAAAAACAAAAAAGAACTCTACATTGGAAAATGTGTAATTTTTAGCCAAGTGTGTTTTTTCAAATGTTTATAAAAGAAGGTTATATGAAAAAAAATCCTCTTTTTTGTACTTCCGGAATGGTTGGTGCAGCTGTGCATGAGTGAATGTTACTTCAAGCCACTTCAACTATATAAAGGAAAAGTCCCAGAAGGCAGCAGAGGGTTTAAATGATGTAGAGCTCTGTGTCACTGTGAAAGCTATCTGTAAGGATATATGATGCTGCAGGTTAGGATGTACACTGGTGAAATTACTTTTTTATCTCTGTGCCTGTATCTCAGGGCTTACTCAGAGACTTTTGGCCACAGTTTGTGGTTTTGCCTCTTAAGTAGCTATGGGATGGCTGACCAAAAACTGCTGAAGTCACTGAAAAGACTCATTTAAAATTGTGCTCGAGTGAGCCAGGTCTTGTAAAATCTTGAGTTGAAGCTGATGTCATGGAGCTTAAAGATATTAAGCAGTTCACAGAAAACTTTTCAAACTTCTTGCTTTTTAGAACTGTGATCTAGATATTGAACCCTTTTAATTTTTTTTCCTTTTCCTCAAGGGCTCTTTATTTAGAAGTTTGCTCCAGTGACTGATTTTAAGGTGTTCAGCTAAGAGAACCAATTCATTTTCTCTCTGCAGGGTAATTGTTACCAAAAAAAAAAAGGAAAAAAATAAAAAAAATTATACCAGCTGCAATCACAATCCAAAACACAAAAATACCTAATAGCAACCACATTCATCAAGATCTTAAGGAGACAATATGCATATAAACTCTTGTGATCCTTCTTAGAATAAGATTTCTGTAGAAGGTATCATAATGTTTTCTGGAAACGGAAATTTTACCAAGTTTTCTTCAGCTCTTGATAGCTCTGACTGAGAATCTGTTGGTTTTTTAACCTATATGAATCTAGAAGGCCAGGAAATAAGAGTTCTTTAAAGATACTGGGTTAAATAGATTTTTGCCTCGGGTACAAAATGAAACAAGGACGTGCTGTAAGTTTACCATGGTAACACTTGGAACTGAAACCTTGGTTCAACTTGTGTTATTTCACAGCTGGATGAAAGAGCGCATCAAGATCGATTCAAATCAGGATTTGAAGTGCTGTGCTGCTTCTAGGGTAGCACAGGTCTAGGTGACTGTGTGGGGCACCACAAAAAAACTCTTTCCAAACTTAACTGTTTTCAGATTCTTAGACGTTATTGGTGTTCGGCTCCCGGTGGCTGTGCGTGGTTATACAACCATCGGCTTTGCACAAACGCCAGCTCTGATGGAGGCAATGATTGGGTAGGGATCCATACTGCTCTGCTATTAGCAGTTTTAAACTGTAATATATATTTGGTCTGTGAACCCATAAAATGCTGTAAACCGAGGGTAGGAGCGGGTTGGAATGACAAGTTAGAGGATGGATCCTACAGTGGATAGATAGCCATTATAAATCAGCTAACACTGGAGAAGCACAGTAAATGTTGTCTGAACTCTGCTCCATTAAAATTAATGGAGATTCTGTGATCAAATCCAATGAGGAACATGAGTAAGCACTCCTGAAAGCCCTGCCCCTTGATACCAGTTCCTTATCTACTTGGCATTGTTTAAATCTGGAGATGCACTTATGAATTGCCTCAGGAGCTGGGTGTTCTGTTTTAATCCAATACACTATTGGGATGAGGTTTTCAAAGCAGATCATTGATTAGAACTGATGGGAAAAAGAGTATCTAAATTCTCTGCATGTTTTGAAAATTTTAGCCTTTGGGTGTTAATGTGCAGTCTTTAATCTGTCCTTAATCAAGTTGAATTCTCACAGGGTCTTTTGTTTGAGCAAAACTAGTTTGATCTTTTGGCAAGAAGGTTTTGTAGGAAACTGGTTGCTGCAAGCAGAATTTGTGCAAGAAAAGTTCTAAAGTACATGAGAATGGCACTTTTTCCCAGTTATAAGTAGCCAAATCCTTTTACTGATTGTGGTGGTGGGGTTTTGGTGAGCAAGAATATACTAGCAAGTAGTCTGAAATGCAAATAAAATGGAAATAGTGGCTTCATTTGACATAAGACTTCTGCATACTTCTAGTTGATGCTTTTTATTTCACAAAAACGTCTTTCTTTCACGTGTCATTATAATTTTAATTTTCAGTTACTGCTTCTTACAAAATAGAGACAATGTTTACAGGGTGGTGAACATAACTGTGTGTGCTGCTTCAGTTTCTGAAGAGGCATTCTCAGAAGGATGGGTGCTGTGATCTGTCTAAGCACCATCAGTAGTGGCATATTCATCCAAGTCTAAACTCCAAAATTGTATATGTGTGTGTCTATATATTTTTGCAAAGATATTTGTGACTCAAACCAAAATGCAACTCTACTGTTAAGAAAATCCAGTTTACAGGCTTGAAAGAAAGCAAAGTTTTGCATTTTATTTTTGACAGTTCAAATGATCCCTTATTTATTTTGAAGTGAGGCAGAGCTACTCTTCAGATTTATGTTATGTAAAACAGTGAGAAAATTACATATATCAAGAAAAAAAAAGCAAGATGTTCTGCTGTGATTCAAATTCTGGAAGACAAGAATTTCCAAATTTATTCTTTTTTTCAGTGAAATAGTGGTGATAGGGGGCAACATCCCACTCTTGAAGTCTGGAGAAAGTGTGTAGGGACACTGTCTTACATAATACAGTACTGCACTCCAAATAGGTGTAAATCTTTTGTTATTTAAAGCCCAGGGAAATTGCAATCCTGTAAATTCCAATACCAAAAATTCCAGAGATGCACTGCTTTCCTTACAGCTCCTGTGCACCAGGGTTTTTTTGCACCAATAATTCTGGAGCCAGGCTCTAATTTTGCAAATGCTTTGAACTCTAGTTAACCTCACTTCTGTTTAGAAATGATTCTCAGTTAAAGGTACTTCTGAGAAGTGTCCACTGCTCTTTTGGATTCCTTCAGGATGTTGAATGAGGGAAATCTCATAAAAGAAGAAAAAGAGTGGGAAACATGTTTAAACAACGAAGTCTGTGCATGTGTAGCTCCACTACAAAACTGTTTTTCGTAACACCAGCATATCTTTTATTTCTATAAGAGTTCCTTGGTTTTGATGGTGATTTATTTGGGGAACTACCCAAACAAATGTCTGCTGACAAAGGGAAGAACCAGGTGGCATTTGTCATAAGATAGTTTTAAATTTTTCCTGCTGACAACAATSGCAAAGGTCTGTATCACACTAAAATTTCCAGGGTTCTCCTGACCTGTGGCATGATCCTGTCATACTTCTTGTTATCTCTTATCTGGCAAATCAGTGATATAATCCTGCCACAGGATCAGGGCTAGATTCAGCAAAATTAATCTCCATTTTTACCAAGCGCCRAAGTTGAGTCTTTATCAAGAGGTATTGAGGAAACTCATGCATTATTTATGTCTGTCTGTGTGGAGGATGATTTTCACAATATATTTGTGTATGGGAGTCAAAATGATTAATGGAAACAGAGCAATCACTTTATAAGGAAGGGACAAGGCTGGGAAAAAAGGCAGCTGGAGATAATAAGGCTGAAATTTGATATGATCAATGTTCACAAAATCATGAAGGTCATGGGTAAAATGAATGCAGAATTGTTATTTCCCTATCCTGCAATGTTTGAAGTACAGTGTATTAATGAAACRGTTAGGAGTTTGGTTTAAAGCTTAGAAGGAAGCACTTGGAATTCTGAGATTTACTGCCAAAGGAGGATGTGGAGGCAGATTCAAATTCATGGCCAGTGAGTCCATGCAAAGACACTAAGGGAATGGACAAGGATGTACTTTCCAATATCTTTCATCTAATAAGATGCCAGTGAAACATCCCAACAGGGATAACCTTACGTTCCTGCATTTTTAATCTTCAGTATATTAAAAACTGTACCTCTATATAAACCCTAGGATTTGGAAGGAGATTTTCATTTCAACTGGATTAATGGTTCGTTATTTCATGAGTAGAGYAATAGGAAAGCCTTTCAAGAGTGGTGGTTTCAATCTGGCATATGCAGCAGAAATCCACCATTCAATAATTCTTCAGCATATTKTATGTGGCTCAACAAAGGAATTCTGAGAAATTCTTAGGTGAATTGGGTGAATCTAAGTATGACAGTGTGTTGGCRTGGTAATCCTACATAGTCTTGCTGCTTTACTCCTTCTATCCCCAAAACAGGACASTTGAAATACAAAGTACATTGCAGCTGAGCTAGATGGGGTGTTTTGGTAGCTGGAGCACGGAGTATTATTGTGGAACAGAYATTTTTGGTAATCAAACAGTAGCTGCCGCGTATTTGGCAGCGGAACAATCGTGGAGGAGACATCTCGGTGTCAAAGTGTGCTTGTAACAAACACCTGCCTCTGTGGGACCATGGGCTGTTGTGTAATTGTAACAGGAGAATTTCAGTATTCTCGTGTGTCAAGTACCACTTCATATAAAGGATCAGTATCTGACTGATGTCTCGTAATGGACATTTGTCTCTGGATCCTCTGAAATGGTGACAGCTCCGAAACAAGTGTTCTGGAGGGGGGCCTCAAGATATCAGAGGTTAGATTTTCAAAAATCCTGTATGTTTTAATACCAACATTAAGATCTGATATTGTTAATGTTCTATACAATGCATCCTTAGAGTTTGAGAGGTCATCTCAACGTTTCTGTGGTCTTTTCTTCTCTAACCTTAACCTAAGCTCTATAAAAATGAGGGCCTGTCCAGTCTTGGAAAACTGTAAGTGAACCTGATCAGTTTGTCATACTCATCTTGCTTTCTTTGCTATGCTTTACTTTTATCTATCCCTAAGGCTTCCTCATTTACAACTCCTTTTTTACTGCGCTGTTAAAGAGATTTTGTGCTGTGACTTTGGTTTATTATCTGATGCTCTGAAATACTGGGTCAGATAGAATAGCACTGCGTCAACTGGAAATTGATTTGAGGCAGGGGTTTTTTTTGTTGTTGTTTTGGTTTGGTTTTATTTTTCTGATTTGAAATTTGTTTGATAAATTAAGCAGTTGTTTTTTGTGACCTTTCCACCTGGTGAAGCGTGCAGATGAGAGGGAAATTGCAGCTTCCTGGGATTCACTGTATGCCACAGATTTGGGTTTTCTTATTGTTTCATTTTATGACAAAAGAAATGGACCTCTGCCATTAAAAAGTGGATCAAAGATCATAAATTAATGATGAAAGAAAAAGATGGTTAAACTGCAGTTGCAAATATATTTAATCAAATTGTTAGACTTTCATTAATGTGAGTAACAGAGATGATGCCTTGTTGCGGGAGATTTTAATGTACTTTATATATGGAATAAATGAACAGCCTGAAATTTTTTTTCCTTTATCAACCATTTTCTCATAAGGCATAAGACTCCCCTTTTTCTAGTGGTGCTCAGCTGCACCTGGAATATTTTTCAGCTGTGATAAAAAGATTTCTGACCTTGAATCAGTGATTCTGGCTGCAAGTAAAACCTGAATGAGTTACTTGGACCAGAGAACAATTGACAGCTGTAGCACAAATCTGAGTCYGATGAATGTTGAATCTCTTGTGGTTGAGATTTCAGGCTGCAAAAAGCAGACAGTTCATCCGAAGGCTCATATTTTTTCCTGGCAAAGGATTTCTGAGAATAAAGTGGGAAGTCTTTTAGAAAACACACTAAAAGGAACTAAATTCTGTAATAGGGTAATGGATGGGGCAATAAGGGACTAAATTCTTGGGTACTTGATTTCTTATAGGAAAAATTCTGGTTTCTAACAAAGAATTTTGTAATAGTCAGAAATATGAGAGATTGCATGAACTCTCTGACAAAGCAGAGAAAGGGCATAAAATTCTGTCCTGGTCACACTGACAAAAACTACAGAAGGTATCTAGATGTCTTCTTAGAAGCATCCCAGAGTTTAAGACTATGAGAAGAAATGTGTAAGGCAAGAAAACCTGTAATTGTGGCTGAAGATCTGTTCTTAGACCCCTGGCATTCTTGAACTCTTTCATGACATGGAATGAGGGTGTAATTTCTCTGACTATTCTGTAGCATATCTGCTATTAGAATTTCGTGATTTTCTCTAATTGTTCTCTGATTTTTCTTATCTGATACATGGTCTAACTAAATAAGAGAGCTTTGTTGGGGTGCACTATGTGCTGGAAGAGAGATAGACCCAGAGGACCGGAGAGAGAGCCTCTTTCCTGGCCCCAGAGGTGATCCTGGGAGTGTATCCAGGTCACCAGGGACGGGCTGAGAGGATTGTGGGTTTCTGGACAGTGTTGGACCTATGGGATGTGATAATTGTAGTTTGTGACTTTATAGGGTATTGTTTACCTGTTACCATAATAGGCAATGTCTGTGCACTRTCCCAGGTGATTGGGGGACACTGAGGTGAACATCTTTCCTGTTTATATGATGTGATATCCTGTTGGGTGCTGRTATTTAGGGAATATTTTACTGTGCAATAAAGGCTTTTGGATTTCTCCATCTTGGCGGCGGAGTCGTGCCCCTGCGTGAATACTGCAAGCTTGAATAGATAGGTCACCATAAAAGAGGAGTAGTTRATGTATGGAGAACTTCCCAACCTACAGAATTGTGGTAGCATGAGCATTGGACCGTGTTGGGTCCAGGCTTCTAGAAACCATTCCCGAGCAAAAAGGAAAACTTGTTTTATTAAAAAAAATGTGTTGTACATGTCACTCAGGTCTTAAAAAAAAACCAAAAAAACCGTAGTTGACAACTGACAGCCTGAATCCTTGTATGTTACAGCTATTTCCCACTAAGAAATGATGTTTCAAATAACCTGGTACTTCAGACTAGAGTGCCTTGTAAAAGCAGAAATATTGCCTGTGGCTGCATTATGGATGTTGAAAATTGTGTGCTTCTGTGACTGCCAGTCCCATTAGAGGCTCTGTAGAGATCAATAATTGCTATGACAAATCATGTTTTCATGCTGGAAAACAGATGCTTTATAGACAATTAAAAAATAAAAAAACTCTACTTTTTCTAAATCAGAGAAGATTTATAACAAGAAATATTTTTGCTTATATACATTGGAATTAAATAATGCATTTACCTCTGTTAAGATCTAAGTAGTGAAGTATTACCTGTGCTCTTTATTCAATATTCTTTTTTGYTCTTTGCACCTTTCATGGTATTGGATTTAAGCATTCTGCTGAACAGTGTCCTGCCAGCAAGGCTTTGTGCCAAAATTCCATTTGTGTTTTAAGGTAATCATTACCTGGGAGGGATTTGTGACTGAAGGAGTCAGTGGAATTTGCTTTTTGTCATGTCCTGCTCTGCATGGAGTAACAGGAGTATGAAGGGATTAGGTATGGCTCCAGTGGCAGGTGATTCCAGGAGTYAGGCTGGGATTTCAGCTCTAGCTTCAGCATCAATTTTGCATTTTATTAAATTGTGATTCACACCAACTGCTTGCAGTCACTGGAGCCAGGAGGATGACTGGCCCTGGGCTCTCATGTGAGGGCTCTGCTCCGCCCTCACACTAGAGCTCAGTAAACATTTAGTGATTACATGTGTGTTAAAGATATTTTCAAGAGGATGAGGAGCATCTCTGTGGTCTGAGGGGGAAAATGTGGGTCTGAATCTCCTACAGGCTTTTCCAAAAGAAGATGTAGGACCGCCTTCCTTGAGACACTCAAAATTCACAGAATCACAGAACAGTTGGGGTTGGAAGGGACCTCTAGTCTAACCCAAAATTTAATGAGACGAGATCATAAGCAAGCTGACTTATCCTTGAAGTTATCCTTGACTCACCTTTGAAGTTACCCCTGCTCTGAGGAGGAGGTAACATCAAACAAAAGCATAAATTCTGCTTTGAATTTGTCATTTCAGAATAATTTCAAAAATCTCATAAACATCTATGAGGTCTCTGCTGCTTTTTGGGTATCCCCTCCATAGGAGCAAAAATCCTCCCAGCCCCTGTGTTTGCAGACTASTAATCTAAGTCTGGATGTTATTTTGCTATTCCTGTGAGCAAGTACCAAAGTAATTTTGTGTATTTTAAATGCTTGAACATGTGACTTTTAAAAAAGAAAACAATATGTCCTTTCCTGATCTTTCAGAGAAATAGCTTGTACAATTAAGGGGAAATCCTGTAGCATGTGGATGTGTTTTTAAAATTAAACAGATTTATGGAAAAAAATTGAAGAGTTAGGACACCCACAAAAAATAAAGCCCTGAAGCAAAGAAATCCATTATGAAATCTTTCAGTAAAAATATTCCTTTGAAGTTAGTTTTTATGGAAATATCGGTTAAAGTTGCGTGTACTTCCAGAGAGGTAGGATATGATTTTATGTTAGTTGTTAAACAGGTCATTAATATTCAGTGCCAAAGTCATTATTTTTCAGAAAGTAATGTAATTCCAAGCTGTCCAGAGAGAAGGAGTGAGTCTGTGGTGCACATGCTGAGAAATGCGCGGGCTTGTCAAGGTATCGGGTGTTCCTGGGCACTGGAAATCCGTCATCCTGAGAATGTTCTATTCTAGTGCATTTTAATGAGCGCTGCTGAAGCTGTGAATGGTCTGTCAGCACTTTTATTAGGCATCTTATTATTAGGGAGTTTATAGCTTGGCTGTAAAACCCTTGCTGTAGGCTAAAAGTAGTTAAAGAATACTTTCAGAGCACTGTTTTGGGCCAAATTTAATTCAGATAGCTTTAGGCATTTTTCCATGTTCCTATCAGAAGGCAATATTCAAGTTCTGATTGAAATCTTTTTGAAGTAGGGCAAGGCAAAATACAAATGGCCTAGACCTGTAGCTTCACTCATAGTAGGCAGTAAGACAGTCTGGTACAGCGGAATGTATTTTTCATGGAATAACCATATATAGGGGCTGCAGCAGTGGGACCCAGTCCTTCAGGGTGAATGATAAAGTCCTTATTGAAACAGAATCCTGGTTTGCCTGGGTAGGTTCTTCAGAACTGGAGGTACCCTGAGGTGGGCTGTGGAAGCTGTAAATGACTCATTCTGACAGAAATAGATGACATTGTTTCAAATGAAAACTATTAATTTGAGACGCCGTTGAAAAGTGTCATTGCTTTTTTYCTGTGTAGTACCCAGAGAATAGCTCAGCAGAGCAGGGAATTTGCAGGACTCTGTTTTCCCTTTGTTCGTGGAACAAATGCTCTCATTTCGTACATCAGCAATCACAGTYTGCTGGGGCTGTTCTGCCAACTCAAAGCAGAGACTTTTCAGGAGGAGGTGACAAAAAGTACTGCATCATTTTATTGTCACTTCAAGACCTTAGACATGGAAGTGTATTACTCTTAAACTTAACAGAGATTGTTGTCAGAGAAGTTGCATGAGCCTGTTGCTAAAGAATCTAAGCTTAACAGGGGAAAAAAAAGATAAAATATAATAAGTTCTGTGAAAATGTACTGAGTGCTTGTTTTATTTCAGTACAACATGAAGGGACAGATTGCCACATGGAGTACATGTTGCTTCAGTAATTCTCACAAAGTCTTTCATCAGCTGCCAGTCACAGGCAAGTTCCTGGGGGTGAAAATATTTGCCCATGTTCTTGTCAGCAGTGCTATGTCTGGAGAAACTTTTCTGAACTGATTGGCAGTGCCTTTCTCCCGAACCAGTAAGCTGTGGAACTCTCTGGTTGGTTAAAAAAGCTCTGTCACGTAGCAGTGTCACCCTGGCCACGAGTCCCAGGCTGTGCAGGCTACTGGCTGTCAATGCACACAGCTGTGGAGTAAGTTGAATTAGAAGTCGGTAGAGGTAGACAGATTTTATTAATTTGTTGGTGGTTGTTTGGGGGTTTCTGGTTTTGTTTCTTTTTTTTCTTTTTTGTTTTCTTTTCCCCATAAGATTTGGTTCCTGAAAGCATGGAATTCAAGGAAGAAAATCAGAACCAAAGGAGTTCTCCCTCTGTACCTCTCTTTCATTTGCCTTTCTTCTTCCTTCCTTCCCCTGTGTCCCACCGAAGGCAGCTGCCAGTTCCAGTGCATACCATTGCCTTGTAAATAGTTTCAGGTACCTTCTGAGGGAATCCAACTGCAGTGGAACATGAATTATAAAGAAATCCAACTCATGCAATTTTCTGCCAAAAGCTAATTTGTAAGTTTTTGCAGGTTAAATGACTTTTTTAAAAGTAGCAGTGAGTGAATATTAAAGGTGAAACCCAAGAACCTCTGAAGAGAGTCAGGAGTCTAATTCTGAAAATGTGGAGGAGATTAATTGCATCAGGCTATTAAGCTTTACAGCTGTGCTAAATGTTGCACAATGTAAGAGTATCAAAAGTATCAACCTCTTCAGTTCTTCCACTCTATTACTGTGGAGAGTCCTCTCTGTGGTAGCTTTCAATTTGAACCACAGGTTATTCCTGTTGTTGARTTTTCAACAAACTTATGGAAAAAAATGTAACAGATAGAGGGTTCTAAAAGATTATTTAGTAGTGTTTCTTCTCAATAACAACTAGGTAGATGATGTTCAGATTTTGAGAACACCTTCAATGTAAAGGAACTGTCAGTTAAAAAAAAATAAGAAAATTAAAATATACCTTCCCCCCTGTCCTGCTAAAGAAATTTGTTTATCCAACATCCAAGGCAGCTGCACTTGCCTTCAAGTGTGTGCTTCAATATATTCCTGCACAGAAAATCTAATATGTGACCACTGAACTGCATGGTTTACGAGGGCTCATCTGCAATACGGAGAGTTTTTCACTCTATTGATTTGTGGAAACAGGATTGGGGTGTTTGTCCTTCAGAATTTAATTTGTTTTCAGTACTTTTTTTTATGAAGGGTTATTTTTGCCATGCATAAAGTAGGTTGCTTTTTTCTGTACATGTTTAAGGTTTCAATTAAATATCCAACAAAACAAATAGGAAGGTAGGAAAAATAGATTCACTCTACAAAGTTCAGGTGCAGAGAGCTAGAGCTAAAAGATACTTGCATCTCAGGATGTGATTCAGTCTACAGCATTAATCTCTGTTCTATACCTAGAAAACTTTTTTTCAAACTTGAGGAAATACTGTTATTTTTGAGCCTTTTTAATGTTTTTCTGTCTTTGAAAGAAAGTGGTCAACAATTTTGGAGATGTAAGGGCTGGAGGAGGGAGACTGGCATAGAGGGTGATCATGTTTTCCATGCATCCTTAGGCAATCAAAGCTCAAAATGGGCAGGGAGATCTGTACTAACACAGAGTTTGATTATGTATTTCAAAGCCCAACTTTATGTGGAAGTGCTTTGATGAATTTTTAAACAGTCTCACAGAAATTCCGGAAAAACATTTGTACTGTCTGTTACTTCAAAAAAGTAGTACTTAATTAAGGTGCTTTTTCTTCAGTTGGTAGTTTTTGCTTGGTTTTTTGTAAATCCGAATGCTAACTTTTCATAATTACATCCTTGTTTCGGACATGCTGATTGAGCATAAGAAAATTATAGTAGATGTTTAAAAAATATGTATATTCATATAAAGTTCACTAGGACACAAGAAATACTGCTGTAGTTTTAAATAAATTATCGAGGCATAGGCTGAATACCTTATTTACGTCTTTGCAGAACCTTACCGTGCCTATCTCTCTTTTGTGGATATGCAGAAACAAATTCCGTGCCTGAGAGACATTCTCCAGGTGGRGTGATGTGAGGATGGAAGGGAAAAATTACATTCTGTTGGATATATACCCCAGGGGCTGCTAAGACTYGTCAAAGGAAATCAGGAAGAAAATTGATGAGATTGCTAAAATAGAAAAAAGATGCCAAGGAGAGGTTTTTTGTAAGTGCTGGTGAGACTGTGAGAAAGGGGAAATAAGAGAATGGTTGATGTGCTGTACACAGGTTTTCCTACTTTTGGGTGATGACAATTCCGCCAGCATCTGTGCTGCSTGTTTGAAAGGGTCCAGTATTCATTTGGACTTCCGAATTTGTAATATTTATTGTTAGCTTATATCTTACCTTTAACACCTGTAACTTTTCTAGTAGTCTGAAATRTGTCTGTGTTGTCAAACTATGGTTATATAAGCCCTGTAAACTGTGCTGATTAGACAATGCCTCTGTTTCTAGTTCAGAAGCAGAAAGGACCATTAGGTTTATCCAATGTGACTTTTTACATCTCACAGCCCATTAAATTTCATCCGGATACCCCATTTTACAGATGAAGATTGCAGTAAACAAGTAAATTAAGCCAATTAATCTGGGAGATATTAGTTTGTACAACACACCGAGTAGCAGGGATCAAGATGCATTTGCTGTCAAGTATCTGCAGCAGCCAAAAAAATGGAGTGAGATATGCCTAGGTGGTATCAATTGCTGTTTGATAGATATTTCTGTGGCATTCTGGTTTTCTCTTAATCTAGAATCTCTTTTAAAGGGGGTACCTGACAGCTGGAGATGTTCTTATTTTTTTGTTATCAACTAGGGTTTCTAGAAACAATAATGGATGTCTCCAAAGGCAAGAGTAGTGATAATTCTTTGAATATTTTTACTGGTATTATGGCTTGGAGTCTGTGCTTGTCCCTTCCATTTGTAAATCAAGAATTTTTAAAATTTATTTTAAGTGGTTCTGTACCATTTTATTGTAAATCCTCTTCCTTAGGTCTTTAAAACAATTGCAATTGGTGTTTTACTTGTGTTTACTTGAGTCAGATGGTGTTATAGCACTTAGGTGCATTCTCTTTTTCTCAACTTCTTATTCTTTCAGCTTCCCTGACAACCCTCAAAGATCTATCCTGTGGTAAGGGATTTTCTGAGCTTAGTTTTGAGATATTGCTCTTAGAGGAAAAGAGAAAACTCTCCCGGAAGAAAAACTAAGAATGCTAAAAATGAATGCAAAAAGCRTCTTAAACCTTTCCTAAAGGATTGCAGGCACTATCAGGTGTAGTGCCAATGCCAGTGCAGTATGTGACTATACACTGTAATCACAAGGAAGATCATTGGGAGAAAAGAAATGTGGCCTCAAGCTGCAGGTTTACATTAAAATCTACATTTGATCGAGGTTTGCTGGCAATAAGAAGGCAGACCCTTAGTTCAGTTCTGTCTTCAAGACTTAAAATTTCAGAAGTTATTCTTCCTAATGGTTAAATAGAAATTAGAACATGCTTGTTGTTTCTGAGTAGAAGAATTAACTTGCTTTCAGCAGAGTCAAGCAAGTTGAGAGAAAATAAGAAATGTCAAATCATTGGGTTTATGAGACTTTAGCTTTCCATTTCTGCTGCTTTGTGAATGCTCATAGCTTGAGATGGTCTAATTCACCAACCTCACACATCCATGAGCTGCTTTTGGATCTAGGGAGAAAGGGAAAGTTGTGATAATACAATCCATCTCTGTGGCATTGTACACTTCATATTTCAGGAACTATCTAAGGTGAATAGTGGTAATCTTTGTAAATAGCAGGTATTGAGCCATTTCCCTGATGCCTTATTGGGCTACCTAAAAACAGAGACAGGACAAAATTAAGAGAACAAAAGAGGTTGTATTTATTGAAGGGCCTTCAGGTACATTAGGGCAGTCAAAGCCCCCAAGGGCTACACCCAAAATGGACAACGGGTCACGAGTTTTTTATACTTTTATAAGTTTGGTCCATTTGCATATCAGGGGTTAATCCTCCAATTACAGCTTCAGGTAATGAAGTAATTTACTCCAAGTTTGCTCCCCCCACACTCACTGTTGTTCACATTTCTCGGGGCCTGAGGCAGGAAGGTGTCCTTGAGCTTCAGGCCTAGAGAGGAATTGTTTTGTCTGACCAAAATGGGAGAGCAGTAGCTARCAGTCWATATGGAGTTCAGAATTATACACTAAAGGATTACAAGATATGAAAAAATATAAAAGCTAAAATCCTAAGGCATCACCCCTTATGTTTATTTATTTGACCACCTCTTTTCCACTGGTTCGCTAGTAGGATGTTCTTAGTTTGTGACATGCTGAACGAAATTTGGGAATGTAAAACTTTCTTAAACTACTTTAGGTTCAACACTTTAATTTTTCAAGATTTTAAAGTACTCAGTACTAAAGACAACTGACAGATAGTTCTACAATTTACCAGAAAAAGACCATCACACTAGGAGGAGACATTTAAGTGCATATTTTTTATGTTAAAAATAAGTCTAATTATCATTCTTTGTATCACAGCAGGCACCTTACAGAAAACTAATTAGTGAAAACAGAGAAAAGTATGTCCATCAAGGAATATATTTTAAAAATCAATATAGCAAGTAAATGTGTATAACTTCACTGCATCTATTCTCTTTTGCCGTATGTTTTTATGTCCTCATTCTGTCAGTCTGCGGTTTTAAACAAACAGTTCCAAATGCCACTGATATTTTTGCTTAAAAGACAGAATCTGTAACCCTTCAGAGATTATATTAATAGCTGCAGCACTTTGCTCTACATGGTATTTCAGCATTTTCCTTACATGCACAATCTAGGAGCACTAAATCTGTAATCACTAACCTTTCTTCTCTTACTAAAAGGCATTGTTAAATTAAACGATGCATTATTAATAAGCATTCTTGAAAATGGAACCTGGGAAATTTAATGCACTTTATATCCTATTACGAAGAATAAGCTGCACCAAATTTCTCTCTCCACCTGTTCTGGTACGACAGTGCTTCCCTGTTTATTGTTCACGTGGCTGATTATTTTAGCTTAATTTTTTGCCGTCTGTTTGCTTATTCCTTTGCAAATATGCACAGGTAGGCAAAGGAATTCAAGGCCAGGTTGGATGGAGCCTTTAGTAACCTGGTCTATTTTTATTTCATAAACATATCCAGTAGGTATCTTTAGTTTTCAATTCAAACACTAAAGCACAATAATCAAGAAAGATTATCATATCCAAAGATACTTCTCTAATCTTCTTTATTTTTGGGGGTGGGGAGTGTATTATGAGGAAAGAATGTTGTGTAAACTTTTCATGTTCTTCAGTATTACCTGGCTCTTTTAAAGCCAATGCTGGAGCTTTGTGGTGCCAAGCCAGAGAGATCTTTGGCTATTTAAAATCATTTACTCAAAGTTTGGACACAAGGGATTTTTCATCAAATCAATGCTTTAATATRGCAGTGACTAGAGAATGTCATATGTGTAAATCCGTTATGAGTTTTGCATCTACTTTCTTCTTTTTATGTTATGAAAACATTGGTATGCATGATTTTAGGTCAGTTTCTTTCCAAAGAGGAATAATGTCTCTCTAGTGAGCTGGTAATGAAAGGAGAACTTCTTGGAACATCAGCAATTTATGCAGCCTCATGGGAATTTATTTTGTATTTTGTAGACCTATCTGGGCAAACGAAGTAATTGCTCACCATGGCAAATGTCTCCTGAATTTCATAGCTCTCAAGAGCTACCAGTTTTTCATCTCAGATAGGTAACTGTCCTGAGTTTTGAAAAGTCTGCTTACCTGGACTTTAACTTATGTGTTCAGTTCTCATTTTCCAGAATATATATTGTGTAATATCTACTATAGCTTGCATTTTGTGGACTCATTTAATGGCCATTGCACATAAACAGGAGATCCAAGGTATTGTAAGACAAAGCAGCATACTGATGCTTTTRGGGAGATAGAGGTGAAAAGCATTTTAAAAAATCCTAAAATAGAAAACAGGAAAAAGAAAGAAAACGTTGTTTCCAAGGCTTTTGTTGTGTTAAAGAACACAAAGCTTGTGTTTGAAAAACCCACATATGCTTGGACAGCATTGAGATTGTCCTTGTGCATGGATTTTTGAAATGGTACCAAAGGAAATGTTACATCGCTAAAATACGATAAAAAACATTTTTCTGTTTAGCTGTTCGGTGGAAACCTAAGTTATGTTGCTGTACTCCTTGACTCCTTTCTCTGAGGTAAAGTTCTGAATCCACATGATGCAGATTATCTTCCAGAAACATAAATAGAGCAGTACTCAGTGGTAAAGTGGTTGATGTGGTGATTCAGCCTTCTCTTTAGAGCTGTGGCTGGAGGTAATGGAAAATCCAGGTGTGTGGGTATGGCAGGGGGCTAATGGTGCCAGAAAAGCTGGAGCAGATTTGCAGGAAGTTTTGTAAAAACCATTGCTGTAATCTAGTCACTGGCTTTTTTGACTGCCTAGTGGTGAGTCTGATTTGCAGGCATTAGACCTCAACAGGTCACTAAATAACTCCATTTCTTGGGGGAAGCTGTTAGGAATCTGTCTCTGTACTAAGGCTTATATTCTAAATTAGCCTACTTACTGGTGTCCAGGATGGTACATTTCTGATTTCTAAACAAGCCTTTTCACATGCTTATGTAATGTCTAGCAGCACTAAGAGGCATTATCCATAAGCAAACACCGAGGAACAGACTGGTACATTTGTATTAGGCTCTAGTTTGGAAACTTTTTTTCTCCACATCATGAACTCTGGAGCTGAAGAGAAATTTTCTGTTTTGACCAGAAGATATTTCATTTCAAACAAACAAGCAAATCTTGGCACAAGTGCAGCCATTCATTTTTTTAAGGCAGAATTTCAGATCAAAACAAGGGAAGGTATCATGCCAGGTTCCCTCACCCCACGAAACTTACAGTAGGCTGTGGGCTAATGCCAATGTTCTCTGAGAGTTGGATATTTCAGTACAAAAGCCAGCCTCTTCCTATTCTAAACACAAATTTAAGTCCTTAAACCTCCCTTTCCTGAGTACTCTAAACAAAAGTATCTCAGTTTTGAGAATATAAGTGGTCATAGGCTTAACAGCTTTTAAAAGTCTCAACTTGGCTCTACTGTAACACCTCAGATGTTTGTATAAGGCAGGAAAACTGTTTATCTTTCCATCTCATCATGAGCGTCCCTGTATTATATTTAGCAGCATTTTGCTCTAGATGTCCAGCTGTGTAAATCTGTTGCTTGAAAGAAAAAACTTCATATTTAATGATTCCACATTGAGGTTTTGAAAAGTAAATGACATGATTGCTGTAGCACTAAACTTTTCAACTTCTATCAATCAGTTCCTTTGATTAAATGACAATTAATTTTCTTTTGTACTAAGCTATACATAGAGCTTCCCTTTTGTACTTCCACATTTTCTTTTGGAATCCTTTGGTACAATGATTAAAGACCTGCTTTTGAGTGTTTTTGATGCCTTTTGACACCTTTTTCCTATTTTCTCTAGCTGTGTTATGCAGTGCAATCTGTCAAGGATAAATATTTGGTTAGAATGATAGTGGATTTTCTATACATTATTCTGTACATGGTATAAAATACATAAGCAATTTAAAGAAATCTTGAGGGGCAATACCATTTACAATTCAATAAAACATGTTGCTCAAGTGAAAATTGTCCCAGATGCTTTCATTTGCCACACTAAATAAAAATTAAAAGAGTTGTTAGGCAGGATTTTCCAACTTAAAAATCTCAGCAGAAATGGAAAGTGAGAAGTTAAAAGGGAGCAAACCTCTCTGGAGAGGTTGTCCAAACACCAAGTGGGTGATTGGATCCTCTCAAGGAGGAGTCTCAATATCACAGAATATTTTGGGTTGGAAAGGACATGTGAGGATCATCTAGTCCAGCCCCCACTGCCCATTTATCTCTTGGCTGTTCTCAGTCTTACTGCCCCAAGGTAAGAAGAACGAACAAAAAAATCAAAGCATTGGAACCCAATGGTGATGTTTTTCTATTTAGGGGAAAAAGAAGAGCTTCTGCGCATAGAAAATGGCCAGGAATATAAAGCTCTAGCCGCGTACGCATGAAAGACACAAATGAAATGCTCTGCTGTATCCTACCCAGACAGAAGAAATATGCAGGGTGCAGGCGTGGTTTTGAATGACAGAGGAAATGATTATCAATCAGAAAACTATGGCCTATTGCATTGCAATTGTTCCATAGAAATGTATTTTATATTGAGGTGGCTAGGAATTCTCATTTTCAGCTTGAAAACACTGCACTCTTTTGTGAAAATGCTTTTGCCTGAGATGTTTTATGAAAAGAACCTCTGTGTAATCATGAGCACAGCCTTTGGAAGAAGATGAGAGTATAGGCTGAGGGTTGGCTGCACAAGGGGGTTTGGAATGCAGATATGGTGTGGGATTGTCTTGTTGGTTGTAGTTCTYGATCCTGGTTTGTTTGCATTGAAACCTCACAGCTGGCTTTCTCAGGTCCAACAGCTGCACCGATAGAGAGATGGCCTCCCATCCTCACATCTGTGTAGCTAAGCTGGGCAAAAGGAGAGGAAAATGTCTCTTTCTGCTATGAAATGAAGCCGGGAGCTGCCAGTGCTCCCCCAGAGCTCGGCAGAAGGCTGTGTGGGAAGA
>RAHM01000511.1:261030-277039 GCA_003713295.1 Parotia lawesii | reverse complement strand
CATAGTTCTCTTATGCTATTGGTTAAATTATTCCCCAAACTCTAATGCTAATCAGTCCACATGCTCAGTCTTTCTTTTCTTTTGAGTCCCTGCGTTTCCTGAATCAGTGGTTGGTGATTGTGGTCTCCCCCTGCTGGAATTACCTTTTACCCATTCTGAGCTGATTTTAGCACAGTTGCTGAGTTTGCTTTTCTTGTGGCCCATAAATTCTCTTTCTTTTTGTCCATTATCAGTGATATATTCTTCTCCCCCAGGTTTGTTAACCACCCCCTTAGTCTGAGATACCACTTGGACAATACTATCACCTTCATCTTAACTCAATTCTTGTCAAGGTGGCTTAATTTACAGTCCAAGTTCCAGGTATCCACGAAGGCATATTTGGGGGGAGGGGAAGATGTCATCTGTCCCATAACTTGGAGTGACCTTTGTTTGACTGGTCACGTGTGTGCGAGAAGTTGCTCTACAAATTGCCACAGTGGGAATTTTTATCCAGATGCAGTACCCAGGATTTGCTAACCAGGTCTTGCCTCTGCCAGGCCTGGAATCAGCACCATCCTGTTGCATGTCCACAGTATATCCCTTTTGTGCTCGTCTCATGGCAAAGTTCTTCTGTGGCCTTAACAGTGTTTGAGATGCAACTGCTCTCTTTAAGCCCTTACACAAGTTTATTTTTTTTCCTTGTGTCAGAAATAACTGGCTTCTTGTGTGCTAATATATTTGAGACATTTAGATATATATGCCATACATATATATATGTGTTCGTATGTGCATACAGATATATATATTCATAAATATATTTAAAYATCAATTAGCAAACATATAAATAATAGCATATTATGTAATAGATTTAGTATAGTTTATAYAATAAATGTGTTAATATATTTATTTAATATATTTATTGTGTATCTTTAGTAGCTCTCTCTATTTAACAGAAAAATGGGCAAGGTACGTGTAGCTGTATTAAAAAATTAATAATATTGATAATTTTCCCTAATGTTTATTATAAAAGTGTTTGTGGAAAGTTTACTTCCCTATATCTGATTTTACTCTATTTATTTTAAGTGGTTTTAATTTTAACTTGATTCATTCTTCTCAAAATAAGTTACTGATGGTTGTAATAAAGGAGGCATCAATGAAGCTGAGAAGATACAAATCCATCTCAACTGTGTCATACAGTAAATAGTCAAAAATACTATATATTAATATTCCTATCATATGATGGCTTTTTTCTTTTTGGAATAGCACTTGGCTAATTCTAAGAGGTCAGTCAACACAGATATTTTGTTAATAGAATGCTGAGCTTTTTTTGCTATGTAACTTTTTTTAATAAAATCTCTGTGTTATGAAAAAACTCCTTGTTTTCCAAGGATGTCAGTGAAAATAGGCATCCTAATTCAAATTTTATGACATTTTTGTTTTTGAACTGTATTGTCACAGTCATCATTTCAAGAATATATTTTGCAGATTTTATCTGATCGTATATTTTTAGACTTCATAACTAAGAAAATCAACTATAAAAATAATAATACATTTTAGGTTTTCTTTTGTGCTAGTATATAAAACTTCTAACAGGAAATAGTTCCACTGTAGCATTTTCTTTTTCCTGCAACACTTTTGAAATAGCAGCAAATTATTCTTTTCTGTCTGTGGCTCATTGTTCTCTTCAGATATTTCATACTAAAATTAAAGAGCGGACTCCATTTTCTATCTATTCAATTGCTTTTATAAGATTATATCATACCTGTTCCCTCAAATTGCTCAAGGATTCAGCACACAATAGAGAAGAAAACCCCCACAGTCAAAAGTTATTCTATTGTTAGCATGACATCTTCTATCATCACTGCCTTGCTTACCTCTACAATTTTGCTGTTCTGGCATCAGAGCAGGAGCAATTCTTTTCTCTGTGTGGCCATGCTGAAGGCCACTGTGAAGCCTCTGCAGTACCTAACTTCAATGTATAAAGTTAACATCAGCAAAACAATTATTTAAGGCCTGTTCCTGAAAGCTTATATTGCTGTGGAACTGTAATTTAACTAAAGTCTTATGAGAATCACTGACTTACCTCAATTCCTTTGTTATACTTGCCTCTGGAGTTATCAGTTATTTTGAATCTGACAAAATGACTGTTTTCCTTAATTAATTAAAATCTTAGATAATCTTTTAGATTCATACAATTGTTGGATTTAATTTGGCCCTCATATCTAGTTGCTTTTAGCCAGACTGGCTTATGTTCAAATATCTGTCATTTTCTAACAGTCCTTTTTGGAAACAGAGAAGTTTATTCTGTTAAACATATTTCCATTGTGTCATTTACCTCTGACAGAAATACAGGCAAGAGCCAGCTCATGAATGTATGCACAATTTATTACAAATAGGAAGGTAAATTTAAAGGGAATAGATGGAAAGCATAATCATATACTTTGAGGAACAAATGAAAACAAATTGTTTAAAGAAAAATAATTTACATGCATAAAATAAGTGGGAAATAATTCCAACTGACAAAAAAAAATAAAATGATCATGATGTAATAGGGGTATTTCATAACAGAGTCATGAGCCTGCTGTGTTGTGCTTGAAGTTTCCAAGCTGAAAATAAACTTCATCTGCAAAGATCTCACCCCTGAACTGAGGTAAATGAGCCTAATACCTCAGCAGAGACAGAGAAAACCTACGAAATCTAGCCAAGACCTTTATAAACATACCTCTTAAATGATCTTGAAAACAAGGACAGGAGAAGTGGTGTCACCCCAAAGCCTTCTCATTTCCAGGCTGAACAACCCCAAGTCTCTTAGCCTTCTGTCATAGGAAGGCCTCATGGGAATCTCATGAGTTTCCACAAGGCCAAGTACAAGGTCCTGCACCTGGATCAGGGCAACTCAAGTATCAGGACAGGCTGGGGGACAGAGGGATTGATGACAGTCCYGCAGAACTGCAGGAGAAGGATTTCGGAGTGCTGGTGGATGAAAATCTGGACATGAGCTAGCAATGTGCTCTTGCAACACAGGAAGTCAGTTGTATCCCGGGCTGCATCCAAAGCAGCGTGGCCAGCTGGGCAAAGGAAGGGATTCTGCCCCTCTGCTCTGCTCTGGTGAGATCCTACCTGGGGTGCTGCATCCAGCTCTGGGGGCCCTCAATGCAGGAAAGACATGGACCTGTTGGTGTGGGTCCTGAGGAGGGCCACAAATATTGACAGATGGCTGGAACTCCTCTTGTATGAGAAAAGTCTGAGACAGTTGAGATTGTTCAGCCTGGAGAACAGAAGGTGCGGAGATCGTATTGTTGCCTTTCAGTATTTAAAGGGGGCTTACGAGAAAGATGGGGAAAAAAAAATTAGCAGGGCCTTTCGCTATAGGACAAGGGGTAACAGTTTTGAACTAAAGATAGATTTAGAGTAGATATATGTAATAACTTTTTTTGAGAGGGTGTTGAAGAATTAGAACAGGTGGCCCGGAGAGGTGGTAGATTCTCCATCCCTAGAAACATTTAAGATCAGGTTGGACAGGCCTCTGAGCAACCTGATGTAGTTGAAGATGTCTTGTTCATTGCGGGGGCGTTGGACTACATGATCTTTAATGGTCCTTTCCAAATAATACTATTCTATGATTCCGTAAACATTCTCAGCAATATACCTGTTCCATAGATTTCTGCTGTACTGGTAAATTCTAAGGTAAACCAGAAAGGCAAAGTTTCATCGTGATTTTCTGAGAATGGGAATTCATACCACCTTTTCCAGCCCTACCAAGGAGCTTCATTTTACCACAGACCAAAAAATGGAAGGCAGGAGGGAGACTGCTCTACAAGTTATCTCCATCTGCTTCCCAGCCAGTTTCTCAAGCTGCAAGCCAAAATTAGCATGTCACCTCCCAGCAAGTCATAGAAGTATTACTAATTAAAATATTATCAACATGTCAGATTTGATTTTAATCAAGTAATTACTAGTGCTGTGCACTAGAGTAGGTCTGAAAAACACAGGAAAGTGCATTTTAATCCCTTTTCTTTATTTGTTTAATACACAGTGTAAAATTGTTCCACAGTAAATCAACTCTGTCAACTAATTCAATTTTGTTTCCACTGTGTGAAGGCCTCAATAAGCACTATACCTACTAGCTTAAGAAAGTGGGTCATGAGCTAGGAAGTACATGGAACTAGGAGCCTAAACTACTTCCGTATTAATACCTGATTTTTGACAGATTCATTAAAAATTATGTATTACTTTGAACATACCTCCTTTCTGGATGTCATCCATAGATATAACAAATTTTAGATAAAAATCCCAACTTATTAATTAATGAAAATCCTGCAAGTCTTACTTTCCTAAATGGCTTCTTTTATCATTTTACTCCTTTAAAATACAAAGAATAAACCAAAATGTTTTATGAGAGGTGTAAGAATGTAAACATTATCTATACTGTGTTAAGTACATAATCTTTTTTCTGTTAGGTAGTCTAGATGGGTTGATTCCAGTGGTAAAATTTATCACAGATAATTTTAGCTSATTAAAATTCATGCATCCAGTTTTAGTAACCTGGATGCGTAAGATCTGGCTAATGAACTGAGGCTTGAGGTGGGCTCCTGACCAGGTTTTAGATCTAAATTTAGTCTTCAAATGTAATTGGCTAGGCATGAGTCCAATGACATGATTCAGTTTCTAGAACACAGACATATACCATTAGGAGGAATGCTCTTGAGAAGACATCTGTAAGATGATAATTCTGACAACAGAAATTTGTACTTTCCTGGAGTAGTATCTGGAAAGTAAATGAGATGTAGAAGAACTTGTCAAATAAAACTAAATAGTCTTTCTTACATAACTGAAAATTACCTTCTACTGCAGCAGTAACTTAGATACTCTGACATGGGCTTCACCCACTAAACTTATGGTTAGCGACACTGACATATTTGAGTCAACACTTCCTCCTGTCTGACTGGTGTGGCCCTGGAATTGTTAGAGGCCTTAGTCCTGCTAGAACAACGACAGATAGGTGCATCCCATTCTTAGTTCACATGTACATACTTGCACTTCAACACCTGGATAAAGGCATTTAATTGCATTTAAGAAGCCTTAGGTAGATTAAGATGTCTCCATGAATGTAGCATACATGTCACACTGTATATGAGTAGCTGAAATGGTAGCTAAAGAACATCTAGGAGCCACATTTAAAGTTATCTAAAGCAGTTTGCTGTGTTTAGGATGCTGAACCAACTTCCAAGTACAGAATACTTCTGCTGTATTAGGCATCTAATTTTACGTGCAAACTCGCTTCTCTGCAAGCTGGAGTCCATCTTGGTATTTAATAACTGCCACCATATTGTCAATAAAAATCTTCAGTTTTTAGTCTCTTATTTCTCTAGTTTCTATATTTTCTAGATAAACTGAGGCATTTCTTTTTTTTTTCCCCATGCAAGTCCTCTATGATTTATAAGAATGATTTCTCTACACCTCCTTAGGTACCTCTTTGCTTACTCTGATTTTACATTAGTGTAAGCAAATTGGCTTCAGTTTTATTATACTATCTCTGAAAGTAAAACAATATAATTTACTTTGGATACAAAGCTAGTTCTTTGCAGTAGTTCCCTGTGGAGACCCAGTTTTTGGAAGAAGGCATTATGCTGCAGGTAAACTTATATGCATGCAAAGTGGCTTTTCTCCCCAGTCTATTTAGCCCCTAAAACAGAATGTCAGTTTTTGTATATCCTGTTCTGCCCTGAACAGATGAGACCAACAGGATACATGAATGAAAATATGTCTTTGCARAAATCTGTAATTAAACTAGACTTCAGTCCTTGATGATCAGACCATTTAAAGGAATAGATTAAAACATTAAAGTATCACTGTGAGACAAGGTGAAAGGATCAAAGTACAGTTTTCTGTGGCCATGTTGATAATAGATGAAACTAAAATTAGCAATATACACAGTAAGACAAAAGGGAATGAAACTCAGTGAATTTYGAAATAATTCAATTTAAACATATGCACTTTATAAGTTTTATGGTGCTGTCCAATAACTTATTTTAAAAGTTGTTTTTCAAACTAAGTTTCACATAGATCAATCTTCCAAAATTACCGACCTAAAAAACTACTAYATTCACTAGTATCCTTTAAGAGTTAAATATATGTTTTTTGATCCCTTCTTGATTTTTCATGCTGGAGATACTCAGGCATCTTCCGAATAAACTTTCATAGAAGACATTTAAATTCTGCTGAAGAAAAATAATGGATTTATTTTAAATTTATCTGTCTATAAATRGGAACAAAATCACGCTCTTGTATTAAATTCATTCATTAAATCTATTCCTGAGGTCTTCAGGTTAATGAGTATTAATGGACAGAAAATCTTTGCAGTGGGGGTGATGAGGCACTGGAATATGTCGCCCCAACAAACTTTGAATGCTCCATCCCTCGAAGTGTTCAAGGCCTGGTTGGATGGGACTTTGAACAACCTGGTCTAGTAGAAGGTGTCCCTGTGGCAAATGGCAAGTCAATTCAAAGTAGATGAATGTTAAGGTCCCTTCCAACACAAAGCATTCTATAACTCTGTTATTCTATGACATGTACAGAATCAGTGCTCTAACCACTGAGACACTGAGTGGTCCGGGTTGAACTGTAATTCAACCCAGAAATTATTCAAGTTTTTTGGTTTCTGTTTTTTGGGGTTTTTTTTAATTAAGTCCTAAAAAAGTGGTGCATTCCCATGAAAAAAAAAAAGAAAAAAAAAGTAATTGAGAAACCTAAACTAATTTCTCTTTCACTGAACTAATGTTAGAACATATGTGACTGAAACTAGCCACATATTGCTATCTTGAATCACACAGAAAATAAATCCTGAGTAACAATAAGAGGTTATGCACTGGGATTAAGAAGTGGGAACTGTGAGCCAGATGAAGTGACAGCTTGACTGGAAACAAGTCTTTTGAGGTAATCTAACCATTCTTTATTGACTAATGTAGCTAGAAGAAACCTTAGAAGAAATTCAATATTTGTAAAAGAACAAAGCTGAAGGTCATAACATACCTGTGACCAAATTTAAGGAAAAAGTCAAGAAGCTGGAAAGGTTTTCACATAATGTTTTTGAGAACTAAAGAACATTATGACCTTTTGCCTCGGATTTGAAGGTGAATGTTTGCAAGTGAAGGAGCTGCTATCCTGTTATGACTAGCTGATGTCTTTTATACAGTTTTTTTAAACAAATGTTAAAAAGTGATGCCTCGGACATGTCAGTGACACATTTTAATGCCTTCAGGGAAATAATAGCTAGAAAACTAGCACTTTGACACAAACTTACAGTGTATTTCCCACTACCCTTTAACAAATTAGCAAAATGAACCTTAAAATAACATTTACAAAATCACATTTTGACYCACACTTTTTGCTTTTCTTCATCCAATAAAACTATTTTGAAAGACAAGGTTATTTTCTTTACTTTCAGGTTTTTTTCATACCACTCATACTTCATTTGCAGTATATTTGCTGTCTTTCACTTCCAGTTCCCCTGGAAATATATCTGTAATGTCTCATGGAAATAGACTCAAGTGTGTTCTGCCTGTCCAAACTGGCTCAACATGGCATAGCTTTGATTCAAAGCCTCCTATGCTGCCAGCATAATGATACACTTGAGAAACTGGGCTAATTATCTCAATCACACTGACATCCAATGTAGCAACACGTGTTTTGGACTGAAGCTGGATTGCACCATGTTGTTTTGGAACATGAGCACTTCTGTTTAGGACGGTCTGCAAAAGTGTGTATGTGTGTATGCATACAGGCATAACAAAATAAAGATATCACTCTCCAGTGTCCTTTTATCTTTGAAGGGAGAGCGACAGAAACTGACCACATCTTTCCAGAAAAGAGCCATAGCATCTTTCATGTTATTCATGCAATACTTTYGTTAGTATTCCCAGGATGCCATTGTCTTTTTTACAACAACAGCACAATTTTCTGTGTCTTGAAATGCTTGAGGAACCTTCAGGTTATTTTCTGAAAGTTTACTCTGTAAATGTTTGTGCAATTAATTTTCAAGTAAAGTTCTTTTACTTTTTTTATTGTTTCTTAAATTTTCCCAAAGTTTATTACCTTATGTTTCTCACTCTCCTTCATCTAAGTGAATGAAATAATTCATTCATATCTAATCTTCTGCAGGCTAGATGCCTCATCTCCCATGTGTAACTATTTGGCTTTAAGAAGCAATATCACCTCTCTTAGGCACCTCTTGACATGTATAGGCCTATATGTATACCTATACCCTTGGCCCTTGGGCATTTTATTGCTAAATTATAGCGTGAAAGTCAATATTGTAACGAAATTTCTTCTCTTGCTTTTTTCCCAAGCAAATGCTTTTAAATGTATACATCAATATTCTGGACCAGAGATTAAATTTATCCACTTAGAAAATTATGAACTGTAGTCTGGCCACACACAGTGTTTAAATTTTTTCTTTTCTTCGTTAAGAAAATTATATCTCAGTGAACAACACTGGAAATAAAACAGACCCCTTTGAGGTATGACAGTGAATAATCTTCCAGTTTGAGAGCATATTACTAATAATTATTGGAAGGATGTTTTTTTCCTACTGATTATTCATTTCTCCTTCATGGATTTTCTCTTCATCAAATATCTTTTAATTTAGATGTCAAACTAAGTGAGAAATTAATATTCTAGTTTGACAGATATCATAATCAACAATTTTGAACAGACGCTTTTGTTACAAGTTCCTCAATAGAGAAACAACAGTTTAGTTCTTAGCAAAATGACATCTCCTCAGTACTTGGCATTTATTTGGGGCCCCTGCAGCTACAGCAACTGTGCCTTTTTCAAAAAACTTGGTTCAGTTCAAGCAGAAATTATTTTTCCTGTCTCTTTTGAGGAGGATTAAAATATCGGCAYTTCAGAGCATTGGAATTGTATTCTATGCAAAATATTTTAGAATATAAAAAATACTTCTGTTCAATATTTAAAACAAAGAATGGTATCTTAATGAAAATTTAAAAATGTAATTTTCTGCTTTTGAAATGAAAAATGTCATCAACATTTTCTTTTTTACAATGCACACACATTGGGGAGAGGGAGAGATGTGTTAGTTAATTTCAACTCTAATGAATGGTTTTCAAACACCATATTAATTATAATTGCCATTAAGTGAGAAAAGCCTAATTCTGAAAATTACAATAGGATGAGTGAATGTATCAAAGGGTTTAATAAAGCCAATATAGATAACACTGTCTGGCTATCAAAGAGAAGAGACACTATTATTTATGAATAATTACCAGCATTTCAGACATAAACAAACACTTCAAAAATTCTTGAAGGTATATTTCAGCAGACCCTGCAAATTTGCTCACATGTAGCCCAGTTATTTGCTCTTTAATACATGTTTTTCCTGCTTTAGCTTGGGAGTTAACATCAATCTTACTACATTTCTATTGCTATCAGCTATAGTCTTCAGATAAGTCATAAATTCAGCACTTAAGTGCTTTCCGCAGTAGTGAAGGTCTTATGTTTCTCTGGTTTCTGCGTGTTAGTCTGTCAGTTTTTGTATGTAGATACATTGTGATATTTCTTACTCACTTAGAAAAAAACCTTCATTCATGTTTGGCCAAATTTATTCATTCATTTATTTAGGTCATAATGGAGAACCTTGAGTCCTTACTGTGCTTTTTTCTTTTAKATATACAAATTGTTACTGTTTTCTTCATATGATGTTCATATTCTCTCTTTTTAAAAGATATTTGCATCTGCCCTCAGTTGCTTTACTTTTTGGACATCTTATGTCAGAATGTTTTTTTGTATGTGTATGTGTATGTGTGTGCATAGTATTCCGCTGAATCAATATTTAGCAACTTCCGTTATGTAATGAGCCTTTCCACCAAAACTGTCTCCTAGACAGTAATTCCAAGTGATTGTAATCAATTTTATTTGTGACCAACTAACAAAAACATCAACGCTTTTCGTGAAGTTAATATACAACAGGTTTACTACTGTGTTTTCTGGCTACATGCAGTTCATATAGAATTATAACATCACTTCTTTCTGAGAGAGAACAGGGATAAATCTCCTATGTCATTGCTCTTGGGTTTAACTCTTTCAACTTCACCTAGAAATTGCAGTGTCTTTGATGTTTGTTTGACATTTCAATACCAAGATTTGCAGTAACAGCCCCCTCAAGACTCATGTGGATACTAATGCACAATTTTATCTGATATTCTGAAACTTCAGATCTTTCTTGAGTGTTACCCATTTTGTTGTCAGTCTACCCATATTGCTGTCATTCTAGTAACATTTGAAATATGTGGGGGATTCCTTAGCCCTTTATCTCCCCTATTGAAGTTCTTGACTCTCAGTAATCTGTTGCCCCCACGCATTTCAATGCTGTTATAAAAATTTCATTTTTGTTTTGTTTTTAAGCTAGTTTTTTGCTTGTTTGGTTTGATTTTAAACTGGTTTTAAAGATTTACATTTTAAAATATTGGCTCTTTATAATTACTCCTGTGGTATTATTTTGTTCTTTGCCAAAAGCTGGCCAACAAAGAAATCATTCTTTCTGAAATAACAGTGCATAAAAAAATCAAGCTACATGCTTATCATTTTCTGAATCTGCTAGTAATTTCCTGTTTTTTGGTGTTAGCGTGTAGATTTTATTCAATACCATATTATAGTGGTCCAACACTCATAACAAAAATACAGCATTCTATGTCTCATTTTATAGATTTAAAAAAGAAAAAATTACCTTACTAAATTATTTAAGAAACTCCAGCCATAAGCTATCAACAAAATGATCAATAAGACTGTAAATTAACCACAGACAATTTCAAAACTAAGTTGGTATTTTGCTTTTTTGTGGTGCAAAATTGTAAAACAGTATTTATGGGGACAAAATAAAAAAAATAAGAAAGAAAAAGAGAAATGTCATAGAACAATAGAACTACTGGAAGAATTATTGATGTAGTATTTTGCAGTAAGTATTGTGTGCGAAATAACAAAATTGCAAATTAAATTGTAAAATATTATACTGGGTCTGGCTATGATAGAGTTAATTTTCTTCATAACTTCTCATGTGTTGCTGTGTTTTAGATTTTTTATCCAAAAGAATACTGATAACACACTAATGTTCTAGTTTTTGCTGAAGAGTGGGTACAGCATCAAGACCTACTTTTTTGCTCACCCTGTCCCCCCAGTGAACAGATTAAGAGGTGCAGAATAGCCAGGGAATGGGCATAACTATGCAGATCACTCAAACAAATCAAAGAGATGTTCTGGGCCGTGCAACACCCTGGTGGGAATGACCAGCTACCTCCCCTGAGGGGGGAGCAGGGCAAGCTTGACGCTATCTCTTGCAACAGACTAGATCTGTTACATCTCTTTGTATCCTGTGCCGTGCTCTGCTGCAAGGCCTCACGAATCAGTCTGGGGGTATTTCGGGGGTCTTTGATGGATTATGTCACTTCCTCAGCTGCTCCTCATGTGAATGTCCCATGGATGTAGCCTCCCTGGGGTGGGAGGGTTTACAACTGAGCCAATTTGTGGAAGGGAGAATGGGTATTCACTCCCTCTGACTGGAGGATATGTCATACCCCCAAAACCATCCTCCTCCCCCCTTGGTTGTGGGGGAATCTGTGCAAACCTGACCTCAGCAGATGGGCCTGTGGGCTTATGGTCTCCCTCAGAACCAAGTCAGGGACGACTTTCAGGACAGCAGCTGGGTTTTATTTTCTTGTGGATACATTCTTCTCCCTCAGCCTTGTTTATTTCTCCCTAGACTGACATAAATGGACAGTAGTGTCACCTTAGGCAGCTTAACTCACAGTCTGAAGTTCCAGTTCAGGAAGCATCTTCAGGTGAGCTTAGGTAGTTGCAGCTTCTTTATACAGTTTTGCCATAATGGACAAAAAGTCCTTTATAAAAATGTTTAAGCCATTAACCATAATATTCTAGTCTCTTGCATCTTTAAAGATCATGCAGTTCCAACTCCCCTGCCGGGGACATTTTTGCTAGATCAGGTTGCTCAAAGCCCTGTCCAACTTGATCTTGAACTCTTTCAATGATGGGGCATCCACAGCTTCTCTGAGAACCTTGTTCCAGTGTTTCATCACTCTCAATGTAAAAAGTTTCTTCCTAATCCAATCTAAATCTACCACCGCTCAGGTGGAAACCATTGTCCCTTGTCCTGTCACTACAGACCCTGGCAAGAAGTCTCTTTTCATCTTTCCTATAAGTCAACTTTATATAATCAGCATAACAATCAGGTCTCCCCAGCACTTTCTCTTCTGCGGGTTGAACAGTCCCAACTCTCCCAGTCTTTTCTCATAGGAAAGGTTCTCCATTTGTCTAATAATTTTTGTGGCCCTCCTCTAGACTTCCTCTAACAGGTCTATGTCCTTTTGCTACAGACTTGAACACCCGGATTCAGACCTGAGAGCAGTACTCCAGGTGGGGGTCTTACAAAGCAAAGCAGAAGGGGAATATAAGCTCCTTTGATCTGCTGGCCATGCTTTTTACGCAGCCCAGAACTCATTTGGCTTTCTGGGCTGTGAGTACACATTGCTGGCCTTCATGAGTTTCACATGGGCTGCCTCTTCAAGCCTGTCAAGGTCCCCCTGGACAGCATCCTGTCTCTCAAGCAAATCAGCTGTACCACTCAGCTTGATATCCTCTGCAAACTTGCTGAGGATGCACTCCATCCCACTCCCTATGTCATCAACAAAAATATTGAACAATACTGGTTACAATACACAGCTTTGAGGACACCACTTATTACTATTCTCCTTTTGGACCCTGAGTCATTGACTACAACTCATTGGATATGGCTGCCCAGCCAATTTTTCATCCATCAAATATCCCACTCATCAAATCCACATCTGTTTAATATATAGACAAGGATATTGTGTGATGATGTRTAAGCTACTCTCTTCCACCTCAGTCATGTTGGGGTGTGGTAGATATCTAAATCCCACTATAGTCAGTGAAGATTTTGTTTGTACAATTGGTGAAGCTTGGGCAAATTTTCAGCTGACCAAACACACAGGAATACTTCTAGGGTAAGCTGAATAGATTTCTAGATTTCATTAACTGCAGTGGAGCTTTGAACACTCGGCTTGCAGGTGAACACCCAGCTTCAGAAACCAAATTACACATATGTTTAATCTAGCGCTGAAGTGTATTTTTGACTCTTAGGTAGTATGCCTAATGAAGTTTATTTTACTTACAGAATGCTTTCTGTTAATCCTAATGATATTTTCTCCCCAYAATGTTTCTTCATATTTAAAATTAATGTAGCTAATGTAAAACCTGTAAAAAATCACTTAGTCACTTAAATTGACTATATAACTTTRCAGAATTAATCATTGCTTAAATTGTTAGATTATTTTTTTCAAGATATCCACTTTGCTTTAAATGCGTTAGGTGAACATCTTTACAGAAGTTTTTTGGTATTAAAACTCAAAAGATTTAAATTTTATCTATGCCTATTTGGGGATGGGGGATTTACATTATAACTCTAATGGTTAAAAGTGTCTCTGAGACAAATATTGCACTTTTTCATGATAGAGCAGCAGRTATTCCTCCTGCCCCCCAAAATCAACCAGTTTCTGAGGTAAATCATTAAAAGACTGAAAAAATCTTTACATAATGTCTTACATCTTTGTACCACTTATATAAAGAGCGATCCTTCCTCCCTTATTCTCTCTTCTCTCTCTAACTCTCCTCTCTTCTCTTTCTCTTTTCCTTTCTTTCATCCAAAAGACAGAAATCTCACTTGCCATGAGTAATTGTATATTTTAAGGAAATCAATCAAGATCTGGGAATGAACTACACTTGTCTGTTTCGTTCTACAGCTATGATGAGTTGAAATGTGCCAGCTGTACAGCTTGTCCACAGCTGTTGTCTCTCAAATCTTTTTATAATATCCATTTTCTCTCCAACATTTACAAAGTTTATAACTGCAGTGAGAGTTGATCAGAATTATTCTAGTATGGAACACTACCAGTGTAATAGCTCTTAGTTTTAAGCTATGCATAAGGGAGTCTATGCCAGAAATAATTCTTCACATAGTGCTTAAGACAGCACAGATGTCTGTGTTTGATCTAAGAAGGCATAATTAAGGAGAAAATGCTGACAAAAATAGAGTATACATACCATCAAGTAAATCAGAGGGGAAAAAACTGTGCAGAGAAAGCTGAAATGCCAGTATTTGGGAAGGTTAATGTGTAGTTTGACTGTAAACTGAAAGACCAACACAGAGGATGGAAAACAAACAAATGAAACCACACATTAGCTAAAAATATCCCACCACCACCAAAAAACTCCATTTGAGTACCATTTGCTGATCGAAACTGAAACTTCTTCAGATAATTTTTTGGTGCATGGATACTTGTACTACRAGTTCACAATAAACTGGGAGAAGAAAGCTTGTTCAGAAGGCAGGTTAAATACAAATCAGTGTGTGTTTAAATGTGTGTACATGTATCAGAGCTTAAACTTCAGTGCTGAAACCATAACACTATGAAATTTTGGACACATGGAGAAAACAACATACTCTCTCACCTGTACAAAGAGCATCTGTTTCCTTGCTTACTTAAATCTTTTTCATATCCCATGAGGCCTATTGCAGAGTCACAGCTGATTTGGCAGTTGCTGAATAGTTGACTTCTGTGCCAAAAATGTATATAGTCTGACATGCTCCTGAAGTCCAGGGGAAACCAGACAGCTTGCCTTTGTCTATTATGATAAATAAATAAAAAATAAACTATGGRCATATCCCTGACTCTGAGATCTAAGGTGGTACATATTCACTTTAATTCCTCTTATTTTGGGTTAGCCTCAGGTACACATTTATACTAGAGWTGCAGTTGGATTGGCTCAAAACCAAACTAGGAAGTATAGAGGTAGGAAATATGTAGTGCTCAAACAGTGTTCAAACTTTGTCTATCTTTTCTTCAGAAGTATGGATATATACCCTGTGAGACTTCTGTTGCCTCACTGAAAACAAATCAGCTTTTGGGAGGAATGGGTTAAAAGCAGAACACTGTTGAGGAGGATTGTAAATCACTCAAAGGACCTTGCATCTTGAMATAACCCTTGATAAACCTGTGGGAAGAGGAGGCCAATGATCCTCCAGCACAAAAGAAGTTTAACAGTGCCTGGGTATCTACTTGTGTACCACTGCCCGGGTGTTCCTTTGGGGATTCCCTAGTAAGCAAGGAAACAGATATTCTTTGTAAGCAAGGCAATGGAAATACGTTCAGTCTGTGTTTTAGCTGTATGTTTGTGGTTGTCTCGGCTGCTGGCCTGTGCTGACTCATACATCAACTTTTAGACACGTGACAACACACAAAAGTAGTAGAACCCGTAATAGCTTGGTTGGTTACAGGAAATAATGTGTGATTTCTGTATAGAATCATAGGATGGTCTGGGTTAGGAGGGACCTTAAAGATCATGTATTTCCAATCACTCCTGCAATATATACCAGCGTACATATATGGTAATATGCATTTTAAAAAACTATGTAAACACATACATAGATATACAGGTGCAGAGAGACACATGTAATTATATAAATATACAGCTGTTTTCTTAAAGAGCGGGGGCTGGACAAAGGTGATACAGGCTCTAGTTTTTGTATTCTGGTGAAATCTTCTTGTGGGAGAGGTGAGGAGTGAGAATTTCTCTCCTACTTGAAAAAAAATTAACTGGGACTGCACAGCTAAGGAACCTTTCTGGAAAAGAGGATACAATAGTTAAAAAAAATATAGACTGCAGGGAAATAGTGAAATTATAAAGTCTTTGAAATAGATGACTTAAAAATACAACATTTAGATTGTTGATTGAGCGCTGATCTATATAAGCTTGTCCCTGAKGTACATGTTTCCTGTAAAGAAGAGAAATAGGAACAACATGTGCTCAATCTACTGTCATTTATCCAGGGTTTTGCTTGTAATGACTGGCCAGCCATAGTGTCTTCTGCACTCTTAGGTCCTGTCAAACTATAAAGAACAATTCTTTGGATATGCAGCATTTT